>PVJS01027056.1:0-26551 GCA_004027185.1 Glis glis | reverse complement strand
TCCTATTTTTTATGCTTTATTTTGAAACCGGGTCTCACGAGGTTGCGGAGGGCCTCACTAAGGAGAGAGAGAGACACACACAGAGAGAGACAGAGACAGAGACAGAGCGAGAGCTGAGGCTGGCCGCGAACCCGGATCCTCCGGTCTCAGCCTCCCAAAGTACTGGGATTACAAGCGTGCGCCACCACGCCCGGCTTATCTTTTCTTTTTAATGGGGTATTTTAAGAATTAAAATTTGTGAGTAGGTATCTACACATACCTGTATGGATGTGTGTACATATGAACCCGTTACAGCGAGGCCGCCCAAGGAAAACGGTGAATGGATTCTGAATTTTCTGGAATGCACATGCTTTTGTTTTCAAGGTTGGCCTGCTCCTTTGCCACGTTCATGCCTTTAAGCTTTTACAAAGCACCTTCTTGCTTCTAAAATCGCCCTTAAATCAAAGAAATAAAAGGATTATTCAGTTGCTGTGAAGGATTCTACCACATAGGGGACATTTCCACAGGACTTTTTAATATAATTTATGAATATTTGCTAGCAACATAATTGTCTTTTCTGCTGACATTTTCAAAGCAACACTGTGATTTGTTGGGTCTCTGGAGAGTCCAACTACAAAACTGATAATTATATTAAATATACATAGACAATAAAGAGTGTGTTTACATAACTATGCCCATAAATATCTGATTGAACAGTCATTGTTCTCAAACCCCTTTTAAGCAGCTCTCTGAGGATTCCAGTTCTAATGACATGATGGTTTAAAAGATGTTGCTCAGTCTTGTTCCATATTTAATTAACTTTCCTTTTTTAAACTTGTGATGGCAGAGACAATAACAAATAGCTCTGAAAAGAAGGAGCGCTTTGAAACATGAGTGAGACCTTGTCAGGCTTTATGCAGCACGGACGGCAGAAGATGGGCTTGTGCGCGCTGGCCTGGGACCTTGGTCCTCCCCTGGGATTCTATTGTGAGGCCATTCAGAGCCCTCTGATCCCACACACCTTCTCTCCCACACTCACATCTGCGCATCCTTGCTTCCCGCACACGCTCTCGCATGTAAGCAGCTGCATCGCTAATGATTTCTTCCTCAGGAAAAGAAGATGAGAGCAAATTGGAAAACCAACAAGGGCTGTTGTTAAAGAAGCCATGGAATGAGGAGGGGGCTGGGAGGTAGAGCTGTCACTTCTGGACCGGCTCTGCCTTTGCTATTTGACCTTTGGTAGGCACCTTCTGTTTGTTCCCTGTGGCTGTTGTGTAACAAATTGCAAACCTGGTGGCTTAGAACCACACAAATGTATTGTCTTATGGTTCTGGAAGCAAGAAGTCCGAGGCAAGAGCTGGGCGTGGTGGTGCATGCTTGTATCCCAAGTACTTGGGAGGCTGAGACAGGAGGATTGCAGGTTCAAGACCAGCCTCAGCAATTTAGCGAGACTCTCGGTGATCTAGTGAGACCCTGTTTCAAAAACAAAAACAAAATCAAAACAAAACAAACAAAGGACTGGGGAGTATAGGTCAGAGGTAGACTATCTCTGGACTCAATTTCTAGTAACACACACACACACACACACACACACACACACACACACACACGTCAGAAGTGGGTCTCCTGAGGCTAAAATCAAGGAGTCATCAGGCTGAGTGCCATGGTGCACACTTGTAATCCCAGTACTTGGAAGCCTGAGACAGGAGGGTGGCAAGTTCGAACCCTAACCCTCAGCAACTTAACGAGGCCCTCAGCAGCCTAGTGAGACCCTGTTTCAAACTAAAAATAAAATAGGGCTGGGGGTGTAGCTCAGAGGTGGAATGTCCCTGGGTTCAATCCCCAGTACCCCCCAAAAGGTGGGGGGTTGTCAGCAGGGGTGGCTCCTTCTGAAGGGTCTGGTAGAAAATCTATGTCCTGTTCTTTCCCATTTCTGGAGGTTGCCAGCATCTCTGGGCTGATGGCCCCTCCCCACCTTTAAAGTCCACAGTGGCCGGTTGAGTTGTTACCACACCGAGGAGTCATCACCCGGAGTCGCCCTCCTGCCTCCCTCTTCCACTTTCAGGCACCCTGTGGTTGCACTGGGCCCATCTGGATAATCTATGATGGTCTCATCTCTACTTGATGACCTCTGCCAAGTCCTTTCGCCATGGACACTGACATATTCACAGGTTCCGGGAATCAGAACATAGGTATCTGTGGGAGGTGATGGTTCTGCTTACCATGGTAAGTCAACAAATCTTATCTGTTAATGAGGGAGGCAGTCTAAAGCAGATTTGTTCATCCAACAAATTATGGTCCAGGGGACATAAGAGCAAACAAGATAGACTCAATCCCATCCTCCGCAGAGCTTTTGACAGTGAGGGAGAGATAAGCGTTATCTAGAAGTAAATACAGTTTTTTTTTTTCAACTGGACTGAGAGCTTCCAAGGGAAGTAGAGCGCCTAAGGTGAGTGTTTTACTAAGCTATCGGGGCTGGGTATGGGATAGGGGAAGGAGCAGTCAGGGAAGGCTTCTCTGAGGAGGTGACTGGAAGCAGAGACATGATAAATAGCTCCAGTTTATCCAGGCAGAGTGTGTGGGAGTGTGGGGCTGGTAGAGGAGCTGATGAGGAACTTCCAGTCAGAGGGGAGAGCCGATGCTCATGTTCAGGCCCCAGGGTCTGGGGTGGAAGACTCTGGCACCTTGGAAGAACTGTGAAGAAGCCCTCAGGCTGGAGCTGAGGGGGCAGAAGGAGAATGTGCTGCCGGGCGCTGGTGGGCCAGGCAATCAGGTCATGCTCAGCTGGGATGTGCATGGGTCGGCACTGACCGAGGTTTGTACGCAGCTACTTACTAGAAGATAGATGCTACTAGGATTTTCACTTTGTAGATGATAAGACTAAGAGCCAGAAAAGGTAAGTGGCCTTCTCAAGTCACCTGTCCAGTGGAATCAGATCTTGCAGTAGAGTCAGCTTTCAGTCGCTACGCAGCTCTGGTCTTAGGCCGGATTGTTGGATCTCAAAATTAACCCTTATTCTAATAGCTATTGGGAGCCGTAGAGAAATATTAAGCACTTTATTTATTTATTTACTTACTTATTGGTGATAGTGATTGAACTCAGCGGCATTCTACCTCGAAGCTACTCCCCCAGCCCTTTTTATTTTTTTTATTTTGAAACAGTGTGTTGTTACATTTCTGAGGCTGGGCTTGAACCTGCAATCTTCGTGTCTCAGCCTCCCTAAGTACTGGGATGGCAGGTGTGCACCACTATCCCAGACATCTTACCCACTTTATTTTTTATTTTTTATTTTTTATTTTTTGCCGTACCGGGGATTGAACGCAGGGGCGTTCTACCTCTGCGCTACGCCCCCGGCCCTATTTTTTATACTTTATTTTGAAACCGGGTCTCACGAAGTTGCGGAGGCCCTCACTAAGGAGAGAGAGAGAGAGAGAGAGAGAGAGAGGGAGAGAGAGAGGGAGGGAGGGAGAGAGAGACAGGGAGAGAAAGAGAGAGAGAACCGAGGCTGGCCGCGAACCTGGATCCTCCGGTCTCAGCCTCCCAAAGTACTGGGATTACAAGCGTGCGCCACCACACCCAGCATCTTACCCACTTTATAAAGATCCCTCTGAACAATCGATCAGAAGTGTAAGACCAGGAAGGAATCAGTAGCTGTCAGGTGACACAGCATTGGCTCAGTCTACGGTGGTGAGGCAATAATGGTGAGAAATGAAGTAGAACCTCAAATTGATGTCTCACTGCTTACGTGGGATGAATGAGGAAGGTGTCAACAGCGATGCCCAGGATTCTGTCCAGACCGCAGGGAAGGACCCAGCAATTCTATCCTTCCAGAACAATGGGCTCAGGTGAAGCTGTGGACCAGGAACAGAAACGTGTTAAAACCCTGAAACCATGAAGGTGCTTCACCCACCACTACAAAAATAAGCTATGAATTAGCACCTTGAATGGATTTCAACTTCTCAATGGAAATTCAGCAGACATTCTCCATGGTAATCTCCCTCTGCAAGAGAGGAATTCTGCTCACCATCATGACTACGATCCTGTGTTTGTGCTGAACTCAGTTTCTAATTGTCATCAATTATGATTCATTTACTTTTAGGTGTCTCGCTTGTCATAATATTATCATTTGTAAGTCTTTCCCTTTGCAGGCTGTGAGAATCTGTTGTGACATCTCAATAAAGCAGGATTCAATCAAGGTGTGAAGGAATTGTTAATCTGGTTATAAATAGAAGGTACCATATGTCAGTATGTAAGGGATGTCTCCCTCCTTGTTGAAAACAATGTTGGTGAAACAAAACAAAAGAAGTTTCAGAAATAGCCTGTTCGGCCCACCCAGCTTCCAGTTACACAAAAGCCAACTAGTCACCGCAGCTGATTCAGATTTCTGGGAGGAGGATTCACACATATTTATTTAGAATCCTCATTCAAAAGAGAAAATCAACCGGGCATGGTGGTGCACGCCTATAATCCCAGTACTTGGGGGCTGAGACAGGAGGATCACAGGTTCAAGACCAGCCTCAGCCACTTAATGAGGCCCTCAGCAATTTAGTGATACCATGTTTCAAAATAAAAACTAAAAAGGGCTGGAAATGTAGCTTAGAGGTAGGATGCCTCTGGTTCTATCTCCAGTAAACTCCCACACACAAAAAAAGAGAAGATTAGTGTCGAATTTGGATATCAGAACCTCAGCAATACCCATTCCTCCTGATTTTGACCACAGAGGTAGTCTTACATACATCTATCTATCATCTATCTATCTATCTATCTATCTATCATCTATCTATCTATCTATCTATCATCTATCTATCTAATCTCTTCTAGAGGTACATTCTATGACCCATCTGATCAAAACATTTTTTTCCTTCTTCTTTACATTTTCCCCATGGTATGCAGACTATTAAAATATGGTTCAATTGACTGAGCTCCAGCCCAGTTCAGTTCCTGAAAATCATAGCCTGAATCTTTTTCTCCACGTGCACTGTCTCAGCGGTGAGGGCTCTGGCCGCTTCTACCCTTGGTAACATCCTGAATGTGACGCCGAAGCACCTGCGGCAGTGTGTTTTCTGAGGAGAGCCTGGATGTGCTCAGAGGTCCAGCAAACGCCAGAACCAATAAACCTTAAATTAGCATCCCATAATCTAGAGCCATTTCCCCTCTGCTTTTCCGGAGCCCTTCCCAAACCTCTCCCTCCCCTTCTCCTAACCCAATCAAAATGTGCTTCTACCTTGTTCTATTTCTTCAGGGCCTCACTAAGTGACTGGCTTGTTAGTTCAAAATAAAGTTAATGGCTAATAACTGTTTCCCCCCTGTTCCCGGTGGCGCTTCCACTGAGCCTCAGCAGAGAGTGGTGGGAAGAGCTTGGGGTTTGGAGTCACCCACTTTGGGGTTCAAGTCCTGGCTCTTCTGAGTGTCCGGGATTTTTAAAAAGTGTTTTGAGAGCAGAGCCTCACTTATAAAACAGTGATTCCTACATCATGGGATTGCTATGAGGGCTAAAGAAAATAATGTGTTGAGTGACTGGTACAGAAACCGGCCTATTTATGGACAATGGGGTAGAGGTCAGATGTAAGTCCTGGATACCCACCTCTGTCATCAGTGACCAATCTGATGTTTTTCATTCCCTCCTTCTCTCCATCTCTCTCTTCTCCTTCTTCCTTCCTTCTTTGCTTTTCTCCTTTCTTCCCCCAATGGTTTGTTGAATGCCTGCTGAGTTCAAAACACATCATTTCCTTATTGTTCACTATTTCCAAAACAGGGTACAAAGTACATTGGTGGCACAAAATAGAAGAAAAGTAGTCAGGAAGCACCATGCCTGGTAAAGAGCCATTTGGAACAATGACCCGCCTGCCCTGTCCCTCCAAAATTTGTTGTAAACTTGTTTCACAATAGTCATTAGAGACACAAAGGAAGTGTTGATAAGCCCCATTATTCATTCAAGGGCCAAGGTTAATTTTTATTTATTCCCAGGTCATCGCAGCAGAGGCAGATGGTGGTGGCATTTCCTTCTTGCCGGGAGCTCAGATACTATCTGGATAGATTTCAGCAGGTTTTGTAGCCATCCCCTCGCAGTCCGCAGCTTTCCTGGACGGAGCCCCAGCCAGCCAAGCTGCAGACCGAGTTTATTTAACTGAGATGACTGGTGGTAAGTAATTGAGGTCACTTGGACCTGGCTGGAGGAAAGCCAGCAGCACCAAGGAGAAAGAAGGATGACATCGTTTATCCTTCAGCGGCTCTTCCTTCACAGAGTTTATTTTTGGTGACCCATTTAGGAGGTAGCTTATGAAGTTGTGACTATCAGTTTATTGGAAAGTCACTTTCTCTGAATTTTACCAGTATCATGTGACTTTGCAGTGGTTTAAAACAACAGACTGTGGAATCTGGTCACATAGGACGATAGGAATGATCATAAAGGGTCACACCTATGTTTAATCCAACTGGTTTTCTGCTACATACCTAAGTAGAATATGTATGAAGAGAACAGTCATATTATACTCTTAAAAAACACCCCAAAGCCTGCTTGGGCACACCTATAATCCCAGGACTTGGGAGGCTGAGACAGGAGAATCACAGGTTTGAGGCCAGCCTCAGCAATTTAGCAAGACCCTTTAAAAATAAAAATAAAATAGGGCTGGGGGGGTGTAGCTCAGAGGTAGCATGTCCCTGGGTTCAATCCCTAGTACCACAAACAAAAACAAACGTAAGACTGTAATGCAACTTGTGGTTAGGACATTTATGGGTAGTGTACAAATGCCAATAAAGCACCCATCCTGCTCCTTCAAGCTCATTGAGGCCGGGTGTGGTGGCGCACTCTTGTAATCCCAGTACTTGCGAGGCTGAGACGGTAGAATCGCAGGTTCGAGGCCACACGGAGCCACACACGGACATGAAACTGATGCACTGAGGGGAGCGTGGGCCATCTCAGGCTCAGGAATAGCCAAAGTGCCAGAGGGAGACTAAATCCAGCCCTGGATTTGGCTCCTTCCCCAGTTAACGTGGCCCAATGGCCCTTCTCTTCTTCACCAAAAATGTCACTCTGCAGAGAGGAATAAGTGAAAGGTAAAGGGAAGTGTCTTAGTCCATTTTGTTCTGGTATCAGAGAATGCCTGTCAATGGGTAATTTAGAAAGAATAGAGACTAATTTTTTAGAGTTTTTGGTGCTGGGATCCGGGGGCTGGCATGTAGTGAGGGTTTTCTTGCTGCGTCACCCCATGGTTGAAGGTAGAAGGGTGTGGGAGGGAAGAAGGGAGGGAGGGAGAGAAAGAGCCCAATTCATCTTTTTATAAGGAACCCACTTCTGAGATAACTCAGTCCTGTGATGACAGCATGCATCCATTCATGACTTCTCTGGGGCTTTGGGGCTTGATCACCTTTTTCGGGGGGTGTACTGGGAATTGAACCCAGGGGCATTCTACCTCTGAGCTATACCCTCAGACCATTTTATTTTTTTTGAAACAGGGTCTCCACTAAGTTGCTGAGGGCTTCACTAAGTTGCTGAGGCTGGTCTTGAACCTTCGATCCTCCTGTCTCAGCTTCCCAAGTACTGGGATTAAAGCCGTGCACCACCACGCCCAGCTTCAGGGCTTGGTCACCTCTTAAAGGTTCTGCAAGACATCTCTCTAGCAACATTCCCTCCTATAGGGCTGCTGCATCAGACCTATGTTCCCAGCCATATCTTGTCCTACACCTATTCACCATTTCAGGCCTCACATGCCATCTTTATCATTTCAGGCTCCAGGTGTCATCTTTTTAAGAAGTAGGGAAATGAGGAGAGAATTGGAGAAGCAGAAAATTTTGTCTTGGGATATTGACTATTTATCTAAAGAGATTCCTTAAAAGGTTGCATTGGACTAAATGCAATTGTTATTGTATTGTTATTTTGCCCCTCTACCTGGAAGATGGTGCTCATGAAAATGATCAACTGGAGGAACAGGGGGATGATAAAGCTATGTACTCTCTGCTCCTCTAAGTGCAGGGTTAAGTGCTACTGTGACCCTGCTACCCCACGTGTGACTACTCAGGCTTTACCGCTTAACCTTAGCCAGGCATAGGAATTTTGTCTCATTTCACCGATTGGTGACATTTTGCTAACTCCATTAATTAGCATAATATTTTGGTAATGGTTTAGGGTTCCCAGGGATGAAGCAAATACACAACAGAACAAAGAAAGTTAAATGAAGGTCCGGGGGTTTGTGTGTCTAACACGCCGCCGTGTGTTCTAATATCAATCAATGAAAACACTGTCAGGTATTGTCACACTTGGGAACAGATGTGTCTGGCTTTGTTTCCCCTGTGTCTTCCCTGGTCATCATCCCCAGGTAGGCCGATACCTTTCCCACATTCCAGAGCAGTCACAACTGTAGGCAGGTCAACCTGCACATGAGTGGGACTTAATTGCATTTAATCACTTTTCCTGCTTTCTGTTGACCTGGGGCAAGGTTTTGCTGACAGCACCCATGAGTCTCCCTTGCTTAAATCTGACTGCTCTCTTCTTTCTCCCAGAATTCAGGAGCATTCTACCCCTGAGGTATACCCCTAGCACTTTTTATGTTTTGTTTTGAAACAGGGTCTCACTAAATTGCTGAGGGTCTCTCTAAGTTGCTGAGGCTGGCTTCAAACCTGTGATTCTCCTGTCTCAGCCTTCCAAGTTTGGGATTACAGGTGTGTGCCACCATGCCTGGCTATGCCCCCATTCTTATACCCTATTGTGTCTAAGACTTTGATCCCAGGCTTATTCTCCCAGAACTCTCCAAAGCTGCCGGCCTATATTTCCTGTGGACAGTCTGTGACCTCCTGTGGGGACTTCCTGTGTGTTCCCCAAGTACCAAGTGTGCTACTGGCCAGAGCTGAGACAAAAATTGCCAGGTCCTTGGACTTGGTCCCCAGGCTGACCAACCTTTGTTAGCACCCCAAAGGGTGCAGCATATTTATTCATTAACAATGCTCGCCCAGCGCTCAGTGTGTACTAGCAGTGTGTGGGGTGCTGGCAACGCCGCAGTGGCAACATGGCCACTGTCCCTCCTGCTCTGTAGAGCATTTGGTCCAGCTTAATGACCAAGAGACAGAGTCTGACCCCCACTCACTCCAAACTCACATACAGGGGTTAGAATGCACCTAGGATTTGACCGAATCATGTACAGTAAGACACAAAGACACTGAGATGACTTGTGAAGAAGAAAAAAATGTGTGTATGTGTGTGCACGCGTGAGCACACACTCAGTACTGGGGATTGAAACCAGAGCCACTACACCACTAACTACATCCCCAGCCCTCTTTAAATTTTAATTTTGAGACGGTATCTAAGTTGCTGAGGCTGGTTGCAAACCTTCGATCCTCCTGCCTCAGCCTCCCTAGTACTGGGGTTACGGGCATGCACCCTATGCCAGGCAGGAAGAAGTTTTTATACCCACAGATCGCTAGAAACAGGAGATAAGGTGCTGCGCACAGGGCCTCCTGGGGAAGCACCAGAGTTGGTCAGGAGCAGGGGAACAGGAGAAGACATGGGCGAGACTGTCACTGTGGTTTTCTGGGGAAGGATAACAGGCGAGGCAGAGTGATCCAGCCAAGCATTTTAAGATTGTCTGGTGTGAATAATTCCAGGGGTTCCCAGGTGCAGGGGCTGCCCTTACCTGCCTGGCAGATGGCATGGTCCAGAATGGAGGAGCCCCGTGGGCGTCCTCCAGGAGGTGGTGGGCGGGCTTGGGATCGGCTGGTTTGTGGAGGAAAGGTGCTGCCAGGCAGGCCATGTCCGCTGGCCCTGGCAGGGGCAGTGCTTCCACGGCAGCAAGGTCCCAGATGTCAAAGCATCAGAGTAGAAAAGCGTGCTTAATACACACTGCTTTGATGACTCTGAAAATCTGACATGACTGATCTGTGAACACAAAGATTTATTTTATTAATTTCAAAAAATGACAGAAGTTCAACATTTTTTCCCTTTTTCCTTCCCTCCCTACCTTCCTCCTTCCTTCCTTCCTTCCTTTCTTCCTTCCTTCCTTCCTTTCTTCCTTCCTTCCTTCCTTTCTTTCTGTACTGGGATTGAACCCATGGCAGTTCTACCTCTGAGCTAGACTCCCTGCCCTATTTTTTTTTAATTTTGAAACAGTGTCTCATTACGTTTCTGAGGGTCTCACTAAGTTGCAGAGGCTGGCTGTGAACCTGCAATTCTCTTTTCAGCCTCCCAAGCACTAGGATTATAGGCATGCGCCACCATGCCCAGCAGAAAGTTAGTCTGTAGTAGCACAGGTGGTTCCTTCTGTCTGGGTCCCACAACCCAAAGAACTACTGATTTTCCCACTCCTGCCTCCACAGCACACCCTTGCTGAACTCTGGTGTACAGGTAGATGCCTCCCCAGGATGCCCACAGCACCTTTACAGTACTCCGAAGAAGCACTTCCCATGTGGGTTGCTATTGCATGCAGATGTCCTTGACTCCTTACTATTCAATAGCTTCATGACTAAATGATGGTATCTTATTCAATTTTGCAGTTCCAGGGTTGTGTATGGCACCTGATAAAAAATGACGGTAAATAAAATTAGCAATAGCTCTTTAAACTTGTGGTTGCTCCTAGGGTGAAAGAGCTTTCAGGAATATTGCTCTAACAAGCAGAACTAATAATTATTGAGCACCAACTGCATGACAGATATTCTGCTGGGTGCCTCTTATCTGTGTGCAAATTCGTCTTCATAGCAGTCTTATGTGATGGAGACCTCCCCCCACTTTAGAGATGTGCTAAAGCTCAGATTTCACGTTCCATGTCCAGAATCACACAGCAGGACTGGGACCCAGGAGCCACCGCCTTGCTCCCAGCCATCACCCACCATGAGAACCCCACTTAGCTTCCCCCAGAGCTCACTTGGCTTTGACCCTCCTTTCTCATATGATAAGAGACCCCCAATTATTTTTCTCTATTGGCTCCACCCATGGGAGAAAATCCACTTAGGTGCACTTAAGAACGACCAAGTGAATTATAAAGTGGAGACCATTACCTCTGCACTCCTATTGATAACTAAAGCATATGGTTGCTGAAACCGAGGTAGTCCCTGCGGCTTATTACACTCATTACTTCCTGTCAGTTAGAGTTCACCTGCTTCAATTTCACCAGAAAGTGCGAATTGGATATTTCATATATTACTTAGCAGAAGCCCACCCTGAGTCAATTTTTTTTCACAGAAAGACAGTTGTAGAGAAGTTAAAAGGTCTTATTTAGCCTGATAAAGGATTATCTTTCTCAATGGAATGCCAAACAGGATGCTAATTAATAAAAGTTTATAGCTACTCTGTATTAGGGATGCAATTCTATATTTGGTCTTTGAGTGATTCATAAATACATATCATCCAAGCAAACACATGTTTTCTCATCCTTTTTTCTCACCTAATCTTTGACTTTGAGTCACACCTGCACTTAACTCTTCCTAAGTGACTTCCCTTTCTGCAGCCCTCTTTTTGTAAAATGGGGACATCAGCTGCGGTTGTGTGGGTTTAGGGAGACACATATATAGCTTGGGGTCAGCTGTTATTTTAACACCTAGCATCAGAATTTCTAAATGATCAGAGAGAGAACATTGTAGTCTCCTTGGGGTAGAGACTCTAGAGATAAACACGCTTACAAAATCCAAAGCAATGAAAGTTAGTGCCCACAAGTTACAGTCCACAAGGTTCACAAACATGTCTGAAGAACTTGCATGTTTTTTTTTTCTGTTTGGTAATGGGGATTGAACCAAAGGGCACTCTACCTCTGAGCTAGACCCCGACCCTATTTTATTTTTTGTTTTGAAACAGGGTTTCACTAAGTTGCAGAGGGCCTTTCTAAGTTGCTGAGGCTGGTCTTGAACTTGTGTTCTTCTGTCTCATCTTCCCAGGTACTGGGATTATAGGTGCGTGCCACCAATCTTGGCTTGAGAGGTCTAATTCTAATTGATGAGAGCAGCATGGCACATGGTCTATAACAGGTGTTCAATAAACGTTAGCACCTCCATTGCCCTTGGTCCCTACGATCATGAATAATGTAGTCTTCATTCCTTACAACACTAATAAAAAAGAAGTCAAGACGATATGAACCAGGCCTATGGTCAAACAAATGTTCGTGGGCTGAGACTGACATACACAGAAAGCCTTGGACACATCTTGTTGTCACAAAAGAACACCCTCTTCTTTCTTTGAGCCAAATGGCATGATGATCCTCAATGGAATCCTCACAATTCTCTCTGGGAAGTTTGAATGCCTTCTGTAATTTAGTTAAACAGCTTTTAGGTATCACGGAGAAACTTGTTACTCATGGAAGAAAAATGCATCCCTACCCATGATTCTGGAAAACTCCTAATGCCCATCTGGAGCTCCTTGTGGCCATGTGACTCACTCTGTTCTCCAAATTGCAGCGAAGGGACAATAAGTACAGGAGCGCTCATGTCACTGGCTGCCGCTCTGTTTACTGTTCCTTTATTTATATAACTGGAGCTCCAGCATCCTAACATGTTTTGCAAGCTGTCATGACATGAGAAGCTAGTAATCTGCTCTATTTTGCTTGCTAACATATTTTTGACATATTTTAGCTTTTGATTATAAGATTGCATCTTTGCCTGCTACCATCTGTCTCGACTCAATGGAACTCTGGCATTTACAAAAACAGTAGGGTGTAGTATTTAGTATTTCTTATATACTTGAACTCTACCAGCAACA
Source organism: Glis glis (assembly GCA_004027185.1). Taxonomy (NCBI): domain Eukaryota; kingdom Metazoa; phylum Chordata; class Mammalia; order Rodentia; family Gliridae; genus Glis; species Glis glis. Next base: position 13,899 of record PVJS01027056.1, on the reverse strand, counting down.
TGCTATTTTCAGTCTTAACCAATATGTCATGCTTTCACACGTGAAGCCTGAAATGTTTGCTATCGTGTGAGATCTGCCAGGGATGAGGAACCCATCTTCACATCCAATTTGGATGGGATGAGAAGTATGTTAATGTGGAGAAGGGAGCAGTATCCAGCACGTCTAAATAGAGATGGCCTTAGATGTGGTCTATTTTCCTTGGCCTGTGCTTGTCCCTTTATCGACGTGATTAACATCTTCTGGGGAAATGCATCTTCCCTTGGATGTTGTAACCTCCCAGGGGCCAACATTCTTGAGGCATATTTTCCAGTGTGAAATGGTTATCCACCAACATGATACCCTTTCTCGCTCTTCTCTTGACTCATTAGGGAAAATTACTCCAGGTTTGACCCCAAGGATTAGCTTGGTCCCTGTCTCTGCTGACAGCAGCACGAGGACTGTGCAACACAGAGAAACGTGACATTGTATTCAAACAATGTGTCGAGGGAAAGGCCAAAAAAATGCACGGGCCTAGCATGCATTTATTCAACACCGCGCTTAAATGAATTTATTATGCTCCTGGATTACACCCCATAGGCCAAGAAGCTGTCAACTATTGACATTTTCTTTTCTCTCCATGTTCTGAGTTGAGTGTAAATATATTTGTCATGGGAATATATTGTGTGCTTGGTTCAGTATATGCTCATTTCATCAGAAGGAAAGCTCTTATTATCTGTAATCACAGTCAACATCTTTGTTGCTGAAAGAAAGGAATGGGCTGCAGCTTGGATTTACATATGTATCGGGTCCCTTTTCAGATTTAGTTTTGAATGCTGCTCTAGCCTTCATTTTGAACATGGGTAGCATGAGGCATTTCTAGTGTAAGACTCCATTAGTGATAGAGAAGCATTGCTCAGTCTGGTGTGGACCACATCTAGTTGGTTTTTTGTCTTCCGGCACATTGCTGGCTGCTCAGGAGCAGCTGGCCGCAGGGTTTGGGGGGCTAAGTATATCAACTGAAATCACTATTGAGGAGTGGACCAGACAGGGAGGCATTTTGGACATGCAACTACATTATCTTGTGGCTACAAATCCAGTCTGTGTTGACGTGGGTCCTGAATGGCTTTTCTCCCTGGTTCATGAGGTCAGTGGCAACTGTTTAACATAGAGAAAGGGCTGAGATTGAGCCCCAGGTTTGTACACATGGTCCCTGCTTAGGATCATTCAGTTGAATGACTTCTCAACTTTATGATGGTGCAAAAGTCATATGCACACCATGCTAACCTTACTTTGAATTTTGAATTTTGATCTTTTCTGGGCTATAAATATGCAACCTGATCCTTTCTTACAGTGAGCTGCAGCTCCCAGTCAGCCATGCAATCCATGATGTTAAAAACCCTTATGATATTTTCAATTTTTGTTAGTTATTAGCACATAAACCCATAGTAGGTCAAGGAGGGTCTGTAATTCTGAGTTTCCAGAGAATGAGGCCTTGTTGTATATCCTTAGCCCTTGTTACTGGCACATAGTACACAAGTAACCCATGTATGATGAGTGAGAATAAACTAGGATGGTAAGTCAAGCTATGAATTCATCAGCGTGTGTTTACTGAAATTCTATGAGCTAAAAACACTGACACTGGGAACTCTAGTTTTCTACTTTCAAGAAATCAGGGATTCCTAAGCTAGGTTGTAAGTGCACTAGACATTCAGAGAAAGGGAGATAAATAACAGGGCAGATCAAAGTGGGTTTTATGGAGGAAGAGAGATTTGATTTGGGACCAGGAGACTGAGTAGGACTGAGGTGAGAGGAAAAGGGAAGAAAGACTGTGCAGAGTGGGGGTAGACAGGAGTGAACAACGAAACCAGGAGTGCAAAGGAGGATGGTTTGATCCCCTTAAACAGGTTGAAGCTGGATGAGTTATAAAACTGGTAGGTAGAGTTGGGCAATGTTAAGATGCTATGGAAGGCCAAAGGAATTTTCACCTTTTTGTGGAAGATAAAAGACTCTTACTTCAGGTTTTCATAGTCAGGCGACATCATAAGAAGTATTCTCTTGGGGAAGATTAGAAAGGAGTGGTACAGGAAAATCAGAGGGATAAAAGGAACAATGGAGAAAAGGCAGTGATTCTAGAATTGACAGAAAGAGGTTGGGTTAAATAAAGACAATAACACAACACAATCGCTTTATTGTACAGGACAACTAAAGTTTCAGGTATTTCTAGCCATTGGTAATAATATTGGGCAAACAATTCTACTGTATCTCATAAGTATACGTATCTGCAAATTAAAGAAGAGAAAAGGTGGGCCGGGCGTGGTGGCGCACGCTTTTAATCCCAGTACTTGGGAGGTGGAGACCGGAGGATCCGGGTTTGTGGCCAGCCTCAGCTATTTAGTGAGGCCCTCCGCAACTTCGTGAGACCCGGTTTCAAAATAAAGTACAAAAAATAGGGCCAGGGGTGTAGCTCGGAGGTAGAACGCCCCTGGGTCCAATTCCTGGTACCGCTAAAAAAAAAAAAAAGAAGAAGAAGAGAAAAGATGTCTCTGAAAAGCAAAATCATTTTGTGTAGGCTCCATAGCTAGTAAGTGGCAAAAAAGATTTGAACTTCATTTAAACTGGGCTCTTTTTCACTACATTACTCTGGGAGTCATGGATATTTGTTGGATGAGAAAGTGATGTGAAATAAGTGATTTATAAAGATTAACATGGCGGTCATATACAAGATGGATTAGAGGGAGACTAGACGCGAGTAGATGAAAAGGGTCTCTCTAGGGTCCTGTCATTGGAGATGGAAAAAAATCAACCTAAGAAATGTTTCCCAGCATGACCATGGGAGCTGGTGACTGATGGTCTGAATTGAAAGGCAGAGAATGAGGACTGGAGAAGACAAACAAACAAACAAAAAAACCAAAAGATTGGGTGGTGAGGTGGCCCCTGGCAACCTTGGAGAACACATTTTCAGTAAAATGATATTGATGATGGATGGAGCCGGCCTGCAGGTGAGTCAGTGGCCAGGAAATGGAGGATGTGGGGACAGACCACAAAGTTGAGAAATTTGGAAGAAAATGAAGGAAATAAATAACATAGTCTTGTGAGGAGGTTTCAAGATCAAACAAAAGATTTTTTTTGACAAGGAAATTTTTGCGTATTTGAAGACAGAAGAAAAAATATGCAGATGGGAGGAAAACATTGAAGGAGCTAGAAAAAGAGGCTCTTTGTGTACGGAAGGGTGAAGGAAGGCAGGAAGGGTGGGTTAAAACCGTAAGATTGCCCAATAGAACATTCCATGATGAAGAGAATGTTCTATATCTGTGCAGTTCCCCTTGGTAGCTGAAACCCCCATCTAACAGCTGAACACTTGAACTATTCCTCTAGTGACACTGAGGAGCTGAATATTTTATTTTAACTTAATTAAAATAGCCACGTGTACATGCCAAGTGACCATTACCTTGGACAAAGCATGATCCTTAGAAAACAAAAGTTTGCCTCCTGAAGAAGGGGACTAAATTCTTTCTCTGACTCAGGAGAGGAGATCAAAGAAAGAAGCCAGTGATGTTTCACATGCCAGGGAGGAAAAATGAGTTAGCCCCTGCCCGGTGACCTTGATTTTCATTGGTTACACCTTGGTGCTAGCCACACTATTAGACCATTAGTTTAGGAGCCCTTACCTGAGTTATGAGACATCTGAAAATTCCCATCCCCACGTAGATGTCCTGGTCTGAATTGCACTGTCTGCATCTGTCAGATGAATTGGAGAATTGCCAAATCTCACAGGGCACCAACTCACCTCAGCCTGTTGGCGGTTCTTGATCAAGGTGCTCCTTGTTCGTGTAAAAGAGAGACGGGGCGGTCTCCGTGTTCCTTGAGATGAAGACCATTTCTGAATAGGGTTTTCTGTCTTCTGTGTGACAATAAAACCCTTCATTAATAATCTAGCCCCCATTCTGCCTCTGCATCCTGTGGTCACTTTCGGATCTGCACATTTTAAAGCCCAAAGGAGCTGATTTCTGTCAAAAGGATTTCAGTTAGACTTAGAAGTTTTCTGGAAGAATTTCCCACCCAGAGGAACAGCTGTATGTCCTGCCCTATATTGCACAGGTAGACAAAGGAGAACCCCAAATTGACATCTGTGGTTTCTGAAGGCAGCATCACCCATCGTTTCATGGGTGCACCCTCCCTGCGTTGGTGGTGTGTGTTGTTTGGATTGTTTTTCATAGCCTCTGCAGCTGGGAATTCAAGATGCTATACTTAGGCAGAAGTCCATGAAGGAATTAATTGATACAAGCCAGAAGTTGATTGCCATTTAAGTACTCAGCCTTCACCATTGCCAAGTTCCCCTCTTTGCAGAAAGAACCGAGCTTGCCTGCAAACTGGCTCATTCAGGATGTGAGCACAAGATGGAATTCAACCTTTAATATGCTGCAACACCTGCTTGGAAATAAAGGGGCTCTGTGCTTTTCCCCCCAAGGAGTTGACGGCTGACTTCATTACCGAGGAATCTGGCAGAGATGGTGGTAGCCACGCCTCAGAAGTCACTCTCCTGGGAGCACAGTGCCAACCACACCTGAGCTTTGGGATCTTGCCAGAAACTCATGCTGGGCCATTTTACCCAAAATCATCCCTCTTCCTTGAACTCCAGTTTTCAGTACCTTTGGTGGGGGTTTCTTCCACGCTGGGGAGGTGGTGAGAAGCTCTGGCCTGCTGAAGCTAAGTGAAGAAGCGTTTGCAGGTGTTCTGTAATGGGATCTGAATTTCCAAACTCCCTTTCTCAAGGGTTCTGCAATGCTGCACCCAACAGGCACACACAGACACAGTCAAGACTGCCACACTCTATGGAGTGGAACCCGAGGGCTCACAGGAGCCCTTGGCCAAGTCTGGAACACACTCAAGTGGCTCTGAGAAGCCTGGCTCAGCCCTGGGGGCTCAGTACATCCCTGGTGCCATGACCTCCCATTTGGGCTGAAACACTGGTTACACTTGCTCATTTTCAAGGTAGAGTTTCAAACTTATCATCCTTTTGCTTGATTTCCAAAGCATATTAGCCTGGCTTCCAATAGCAAAATAGAATATACAGATCTCACATGCTCCAGAGGGTATTAGCTTTCTATTATTTGTTATCCTTCATCACTTCCAATAATCTATCTGAAGTCTCAAAGTTCAGGAATACTGGTGGATGATATAGAACACTCCCACTTGCTGGATTACTGCTCAGCCTTAAGCAAATGTGAAGGTGACAGGGAGACTTCAAGCTGCATAAAGTGCACATTTAAAACAAGAGACAAGCCGGGCGTGGTGGCGCACGCTTGTAATCCCAGTACTTTGGGAGGCGGAGACCGGAGGATCCGGGTTCGCGGCCAGCCTCAGCTCTCTCGCTCTCTCCCTGTCTCTCTGTCTCTCTGTCTCTGTCTCTCTCTCCTTAGTGAGGCCCTCCGCAACTTCGTGAGACCCAGTTTCAAAAATAAAGTATAAAACTAGGGCCGGGGGCATAGCGCGGAGGTAGAACGCCCCTGTGTTCAATCCCTGGTACGGCAAAAAAATAAAATAAATAAATAAATAAATAAAAATAAATAAATAAATAAATAAAACAAGGGACAATGCAAACTTTTATATGCAAAAATAAGATTATTATTTTAAAAATATGACTTCAATAAAGGATGGAATTAGAATTAGGAAAAAATAATGATCGATGCCAGAGGTCAAAACTCGCAATCCAAGAGTCAGGCCTGGCCTGAAAGTGTATCTCATATGGTCAACACAGTGGGGATCAGCAGAGTTTGAATTAAAAAAAAAATGGAATAGTTTGCCAACATTTGGAAATTGGAACATAGCACAAAACCTCCTGGGTTACTGGCTCCTCCTGAGACCCAGGCAATCTGGCACCGGGAGCCTGTTCTCCCTGCAGGCCCCGTCAGGGCAGGTGAGTTGGACATTTACTCTGCAGGCTGCCAGAGGCCCCACTGGGCCAGATTTCTCACCAGCCGAGTTAGTAATCCCTGGACCAGGTGTAAGGGTGAGGGGTTTTTGGGTCATTTTCCCTTTTCTCCTTCTTCCCATACTTGCTATTGATTTTTATGTTACTTTAGAGTTAAAATAATCATTCAATGATGTCCAGTTGTAAAAAATAATGTCGAGGGAATGGATACCCCAGACCCATGCCACATTTCTACTCCTGGAGTACTATTTGCTTCCCTGAGAATGTGAGCTTAGGCTCAGTGGGCCTCTGGCTTGGCCACCTTGGAGTACCCGGGAGCTCTGGATGCCCGCCCTGCACGCTAGCCAATTAAATTAGAATCTCTGGAGAGAGTCTCAGGCAATGAATTTGCAAAAAGTTCTTGGTGATTCTAATGTAAAGAGGGTATATAGGCCCTTGAAAACTCAGATAAAACTTCCCATTAGAATTGCTTCTTAAACCTCAGAACTATTGATATTTGGGGCCAGATAACTTTGTTCTGGAGACCTGTTCTATGTATTATAGGATGTTGGGAGGAATCTTTAGCCTCTACTCACAGGTGCAGCAGCATTCCTTCAGATGAGAACCACTACCTTTAGTCAAAAAATGATGGACAGGAATGGTGGTCATTTTATTGGCTACCGACCCAGATACGAGATCTTTGAGAAATTTCTTTTGGAAGTAAGTTCTAGGAAAACATTTTCTTCTGAGGAACTGACAGGCTCCTTCCTTTCTGGTTATTTTTCCCCCTTTACTATCAGGAAGCTCCAAATCAATGCTTCAATGCACTTAAAACCAAAACTGAAGCATGGACAGGGCAACTACTTTCGTGGATTTTCTCCCCTCTGACTTTACATGATGTTGGTTTTTCCTATTAATGTTTTGTTAATCTGCATTTTAAGCTGTCTTAAATCCTTAGGGAATGAGGTAGAATACAAATATAAACAAAGTAACAAGCCAAAGCCAGGAATGATTGTTCCAAGCTCTTTTCAGTATTTATGATCCAATGAATGACTGGTTATAGGGAGGAAGCACCTGGTAGCCATAGGTTACCTCAGAGTCATTGGCGGATCAGCCAACCAGGCGGAGCAAATAGTGGTCAGCTCCTGCAGCCGCCCAGCATTTACCGGGAAGAGGCTGAACCACACCTGTGTTGAGCAGCCCGAAGGTCTGCAGTGTGAGCCCTCTCAGAATGGTAAGCTCTGCCTCTCTTGCAATACCGTTGAAGGAAACATGGGATGCCTCCCTGGGATAACACTGTCACCTGCTTTCCGTAAATACAGAGCAGATTACTTTTAGTAAAATATAACCCACTCTTAACTCGACGTTTTAAAGCTTTTAAAAAATCATTATTAAGTGTGGCTCTTTCATTTTAAATGTAAAATCCTGAATAGGCCAGCGATCTTAATTTTTTAAATATAGCTGAGTATTTTAATTATGGATGTACTTGCATATTCTCAGCATACTTCATTATTTATGTAGCTGGTGAAAAAGCTTTTTAATTAAATAGCATGCTGGCAATCCATTGTGAAATGTATAGAAGTAGGTTTTTCTAGCATTGGAAAGCTAAGCACACACACACACACACACACACACACACACACACAAATACACACACATGCACGCGCATGCATGCACGCAAACCATTGTGGCAAGTGTACATACTTTAATCACTATGAAATACTTGTTTCTGAATAAATTTGACAAAACATATATGGATCACAAAATAAACAGTGTAATGTGCCAGTGCTTTGTTTGGTTATTCACACTTAATTAGACTAACTTGGAATTGAGGTAGATTAGTGTTTCTCAAAGTGTGGCTCACCCACCAGCAGCATTGGCAACATCTGGAAACTTCTTAAAAAGGCACAGTTTTGAACCCCACTGATTCAGCAACTCTGAGAATTGGGTCCTGTTCCCCAGAATGTAACAAGCCCTCAGGGGAATCCTTATGAAGGCTAAGGCCTGAGAACCACAGAGTGAGGATTATGCCTGGTGGTACTGGGGATTTAGCTTTCATGGACAGATCCCCTGGTGACAAGTGGTCACAATAAAACCAATCGGTACATGTTGTCATTTCCCCACCAAAAATATGCTGTGAGAATTCTTGCCTGCTTAAGGTTCAAAGATCTGCTTGAGATCTTCAGAGCTTAAAAGGGATCTAAAGTCTCACAGTGGGATAAGTATTTAAGCATGATTTTGATGAAAGATGCCCAGGACTATCAGGTTTAAACGTATCAATTTTAACTAAACATGTATATCAGGGTCCAATTTGCACATTGCTATTCTTCTCTCTTCAAAACCAAAATAAAAAAAAAAAAACCTCTGCAATTAGGGCTTCTACCTATTCACCATTTTATGGCAGGCTGTGGCAACAGTCACCTTCCAGAGCCACACCACACCAGTATGGAGGCTGATGACCAAGCTCCCTTACCTTCCTGGGCCGGGTGAACCAAGGCCAGGAGGTGAAGCAATTTGGAGAAGACCCCGTTGGGATGAGTGCCAGGACCAGAACCAACAACATCTGACTCCCTGTTCTGTGCTTTGTCTTCTGAACAATGCTGCTTCTTAAGTACACATAAGCCAAACTGCTTCTCAAATTGCAGCCATCTACTTTGAGTTCAGATTTGCACAGCATGACATGAATTGGGCTGCAAATTATGCAGAAAACAGCCATCACATCCATCTGTGATGTCAGAATCCTCAAGTACAATATGACCTGTTAGTATGTAGGAGAGCGGAAGTATACTGGGCCTGATTCCTCCCGTCTGCAGTTGATGAATATCCTCACCACTGCATTCGGACCCGTGTGAAAAGGTTAAGTATGATTGAGGTTATGCCTGGGATGTGCTCGAGAGCAGATTCCATATCCAAGGGTGCGGGCAATTAAGATTTTAAAAAATAGTAGAGTAACTAGAAAAAGAAAACACACTCAGACACTCAGACCTAATGGTAAACTGAATTTATTTCCTCTTGGAAAACAATTCCAGTAATCTCCAGGTTCAGACCGCAGAGTAAACATTAATAACAGTAACATACAGGTTAGTTCAACTGATTCAAGAATTTGGCTGTGTGAATCATTAAGGAAAACCTTGAACACTCAAAGCTTCAAATGTATCCAGGAAAAAAAAAATTCTTTGACAGTCTACATAACAACTATTGCATATATAGTGATGCTACCTGTCACATTGCAAGGCTTACAAATATATATATACGGGCCATATCCAGCTGTGGGGTTCTGTTCTGTGAGAACATCTCTTCATGGTTTGCAAGAATCTTCAGCCATAAAAAATAGTCGTGGATTTTAACTGTTGATATACCAAAAGAGAAATTCTAGGCTTAAGTGTAAATAAAAGGAAGTCCAACCATAGTCCCATGTGTAACAGTTGATTTTAATCTGTCTTCCTTGAAAATACTCTCTTAAGCCATTTTGCTCACTTTTTTTTTTTTAAATCTTGCCTGAATAGGGCCCAAGTCCACTAGTCTTTATAAGACCATTTTAGTATCAGACGACATAATACATGTGCAACACTTTATATACAAGGAGTCTATCCGGTGCTCAAAAGTTCAAACACATGAACATCCAACAGTTTTGATAATACAAGTTTTATGGTACAATACAATGTTCTGAATAATATACATTAACAATGAAAGTTTCGTGCAAAGAGTAAAACATGTTCCCTTTTTGTGCCACAAAAGTTAATTTTCCTTGAGAGACGGTCCTTGCATTAACTGCTGTGCTGGGTCATCGTATGATTCTGTAAAGAAAAAAGAAAGAGAGGGGAAAAATTTAAGTGATTTTATTTTCAGCAGAGCAAGCATAGATAAGTGCTGATGGATTTATAATGACATGAAAACCCTGTTTGAGAACGCTGATGAACAGAGATGCGCTCTTGGGTGGACTACCTCCTCAACGCTCCGGGAGGCTCAAACCACAGGCAACTCCAGAACCCGGCTGGGGGCTGGGGGTTTAGGGGCGAGGCTGCTGCCACCTGTGAGCACCAGGAAGTGGCAGGCAGGAGGGGCCTGGGAGGCTGGTGCACTGTTCCTTTTCTCAGCCTCCTCTGCCACGCCTTCCCACAGTACCTTCCCGCCTTCCATTTCTACTTATCAAACCATGACCCGTTTTTCAAGGACCAGGGTAAGCACTATTTTAACAGTTTTCTGAAGCTACGCATTATTCCATTTATTTATTTTTGGCTACTGGGGATTGAACCTAGGGGCATTCTACCTCTGAGCTATACTGCCAGCCTTTTAAAATATATATATTGTTTTTATTTTGAAACAGGGTCTCACTAGACTGAGAGACTCACTAAGTTGCTGAGGTTGGCTTCAAACCTGGAATCCTCCTGTCTTAGCCTCCTTAGTACTGGGATTACAGATGTGCACCAACATGCCTGGGTGCATTATTCATCTTGATTAGATATGCCTTTGTTGTTTTTTTTTTTTGGCGGTACTGGGGATTGAACTCAGGGGCAGTCTACCTCTGGGCTACACACCCAGCCCTATTTTCTATTTTTTTTATTTTGAAACATGGTCTCACTACGTTGCGGAGGGCCTCACTAAATAGCTGAGGCTGGCCGCGAACCCGGATCCTCCTGTCTCAGCTTCCCAAGTACTGGGATTAAAAGCGTGCACCATCACACCCGGCTATGACTTTGTTTTAACCCCTCTTAGATGGTGAACACAGCAGAGGCTCTAACTGTCTCTAAGTACGAGCACTGAAAGCAAGGACTACCTGGTGGATGATGGATAGAGGGCACAGGAAGTGTCTTCAGCCCTTCTCCTGAGAGTGGGCTGGGGCGGCGGCCATCCCATGGCTCAGGTGCAGCTCACAGCAGCCTGCCATCACTCTCCTGCCCCAATGCTCTGTTCCTCCATGTTGTAGTCTGGTACCCTCTTCCCTGTCCACAATAGCATGTCCCATTTCTAGTGAACAACCTCTTTCCAAATTGTGACAGGGCAGCTGGGACACCTGCGCGACCTAGGACCAACATCCAGGCCCAGAGGGTCGGCTCGCTCCAGACCCAGGCAGGCCTGTCGGGTGGTCACAGCCTGCACGGACAGTGGGTGTTCCTCGGAGCCCAGCCCTGGAGATGGCCTGGCCTCCACCCTGCACCTCTGACTTTCCCAGCCATGCTTTGCTGACACTCACTTTATTTATTTATTTATTTATTTATTTATTTATTTATTTATTTTGCGGTACCGGGGATTGAACGCAGGGGCGTTCTACCTCCGCGCTACACCCCCGGCTCTATTTTTTATACTTTATTTTGAAACCGGGTCTCACGAAGTTGTGGAGGGCCTCACTAAGGAAAGAGAGAGAGAGAGACAGGGAGAGAGAGAGAGAGAGCGAGAGAGCTGAGGCTGGCTGCGAACCCGGATCCTCCGGTCTCCGCCTCCCAAAGTACTGGGATTACAAGTGTGCGCCATCACGCCCGGCACGCTTTGCTGACACTCTATACATGTTCTTCCCATCCCTTCTGACCAGAGCCTTGGAGCCTCGCTTGAAATGTGACCACTTCCATGCTCATCTGACTTAAAACTCATCTGTCCCTTCTCTGATTTCCTACAGCCCGTTATACGGCTTATACTGCACTCAGCTTAAGTCTTAAGATGAGTGCAATGGTGATTTGTAGGCCTGGCTCTTGGCCTGTGTCGGTAATTCTGATGTTTCTTCATGTATCTTCCCCTTCGTATGCACCTGCGGAATGCTTGCATCACTACCTGGCACAGCCCACGGCATTCAGTGCTCAGTAAAGAGGACTTGAGCGATGAGTCTACTGAAAAGACAGGCATGATTCCTGCCTTCAAAGTGCTTACAGTCTAAAGAAGAAAGTGCTGTGGGAAGGTCAAGCAATATGGCAAGGAGTGTATTACACAGGAAGGCAGAGGCATCCTGGCTACACCCAGCCCTGCCCAGCTGTTGGGGGAGGCTATGCAGTAGGGGCAGCATGTTGACATTGTCACCAGGGCTGGAAACATGAGGGGGGAATGCAGGGAGGATGGTCCAGGCCGAAGGAACAATGTGGGCAAAGGCAATGAAGTAGGAACACACAAGGCTGTGTGTGGACCTGACCTGTTCAGGTTGGTGGAAATCTTCTAGAGTGTTCTGAACCACAAGTACTAATGAGAAATAAAGGTGGAGGGCAGTTTGCTGCAAGAAGATGAGGAGCCTTATAAACCTTGCTAAGGAGTTCAGACTTGGTCTTGTAGGTGGAGAGGATCTACTGGATTATTTGAAGCAGAAGGCTTTGTCTTTTAGACCTGTGCTCTCTGTTCACCCCTGACCGCAACTAGCCAACTGCCCAGCCAGCGTCACAGGCTGAATGACCAAGGGTTTGGCGGCTGACCGGCTCTTCCTTTCCCTATTTCAGACTTGGCTTATTTGTGAAGCAGATCGATAATGGGAATATGCCTCCTTCCCACCATGAGATCACTGTCAACAGTGGACAAAAAAAAAAAAAAAAAAAAAAAAAAAAAAAAAAAAAAAAAAAAAAAAAAAAAAAAAAAGAAATGAAACAAAAACTAAAACAAAAAAACAGTGGACAGCCAGGGCTGCAGAGACCGGCTATGACCCTCAGTCGGGCTGAAGCAAAATGAGAAAAAAATGACAAGGAACATCATTAATGACGAGGACACTATTTCGTTGTCTCTTATTTAAAATGCACCTGCTTTGATTTGTTCAGTGAAAGAGATGCTTTTCTCCTTAAGTAGTGCTGGCCTCAAAGGGCACTCAGGAGTCAACTATTTCAATGCCAACTCTTTTATATGTGTATTGATTTTAAATGCGCCTGAAAAGTATTTTTCAGAAGGCATGCTCAAAATACTGATAAGAGAAAGGTTTCCTATTTCCTTAAAAATCAACACAATTTTGATGAATGATAATAAAAAATTCAAATACTTAAAACACATTAAGTTTCTCATACTTTTTGCTATCCCAAAGTCAAGTGTGATCTTATAGAAAGGTTTTTACTTTTTACCTAAAAATCCAAAGAGTTACAAAAAATAAAGAAGTACAAGAAGCTATGGCAGTAGTTACCTAAATGACCAGTCACTGAATGATAGGTCATTCTTAAAATTTTACCATGATAGGTGATTTTTCATTTTACTATTTTTAATTTTACCATAAATGTAAAAAAGAAATCAATTTAATAACATTATTTTTATCTTGAAATCTTTTAATGTGAATAAAATTCATTCTTTTAATTTTTTCTATGTCCTTACAATAGATATAGTCATTATTTCTAATTCTTAACAACAGTACTAAAGATTTACATATATATATACACATATACATATACACAAATATATGTAAATATTTATATGTACATATAAATATTATATATAGTTATTATATTTATGTATTTTAAGATATACATACATTTATATATACCTATTATATATGCATGTACATGTATACATATATATGAGTATATGTAAATATTAATCACTTTATTTTTAAATGTTTAAGTGCTTACAATGGACACTCCATTTTCGGAAAGGACTTTAGGAATTAATAAATAAAGATATATTGCAATCTCTCCAGTGTTTGCATATGCGCCTATATCAAGGTATTGCAAAACTAGTGCCTAGAGTAAATCGCCCATAGTAGTTGGCAATACTTATGTCCTGGATCCCTTCATCTTAAACCAAAGTCATACAAGTCTCTTCAGAGGTGCAAAGAAATGAACAAATACATATAAATCACTTATTGCAACAGACTGAAGTCGCTTCTCTAAAGGAGTTATGCTTTGCATGTAAGAGATAAGAATACAAATCATTTGTGAGAAGGACAAGAGTCGGGCTTGTGAAATACAAGCTTCTACAAAAATAAAGAACCCTGATATGAGTAGCATCAAAATGGGAAATCTGGCATGAAAAGCGATAAAGGCTCAAGGTCCTCTCTCTTGGTGTGAAGACGCCTGCACAGCACAGAGATCCTTTATCTTCTTTTTTTTTTTTTGGTG
>PVJS01027055.1:0-26533 GCA_004027185.1 Glis glis | reverse complement strand
GAAAAATGATGTTGGTATTTTGATAGGGATTGCATTGACTCTGTAGATCATTTTTGGCAGGATGGCCATTTTGATAATATTTATTCTGCCTATCCAAGAGCAGGGAAGATCTTTCCATCTTCTAAGATCTTCTTCAATTTCTTTCTTCAGTGTTCTATAGTTTTCATTGTAGAGGTCTTTTACCTCTTTGGTTAAGTTTGGTTAAGAACTAAAAACAAAAATCACATGATCTTTTCAATAGATGCGGTAAAAGCATTTGACAAAATTCAACACCCATTTATGTTAAGAACTCTACAGAAAATCGGAATACAAGGAACATACCTCAACATCATTAAGTCAATATATAAGAAACCCACACACCAACATCATATTGAATGGGGAAAAATTGCCAGAATTCCCCTTAAAATCAGGAACAAGACAAGGATGCCCACTATCACCACTCCTTTTCAACATAGTCCTTGAAACTCTTGCTAGAGCAATAAGACAAGAGAAGGATATCCAAGGAATTCAAATAGGAAAAGAAGAACTAAAATTATCTTTATTTGCAGATGATATGATCCTATATCTAGAAGACCCAAAGAACTCAACCAAAAGTCTACTAGAGCTAATTAACAAATTCAGCAAAGTAGCAGGATACAAGATAAACCTAAAAAAGTCAGTAGCTTTCATATATGCCAACCGTGAATCCACTGAGAAAGAAATCCAGAAAACAATCCCATTCACACTAACTTCAAAACCAATCAAATACCTAGGAATAAACTATGTATCTTTTACAAATTAAAATTTTCACCTTGTGCTAATTCATTTTTTATCATTACTTAGAAATGTCAGAAAAAATAGAGTCCAGAGATTCTCCACATTTTATTGTAAACTTAATTTCTAAATCTGATATTTATGCTGCCTGTTTTTATAAAGAATAGGTAGGTTATGAAATAGGAAGAATAATTTAAATTGGAATAGAATCACTTCTTTTAAGATATATGACAGCTAAAAAATACATGTTTCTAAATTATGATTCATTTCTGATTAAATACAGGTAATGCCCCATATATCTTAAATATAATAAACCTGTTTTGTACTTGCTTTCAAATATATATTTAATGACATATTACATATTTAAATTATGACAAAGATCATTCTCCAACTTGATCTGGAATATTTTGAGTTCACTTTCTTTAATAAATGTGATATTGTTCATATTTTGCATGTATTTTCTTCTATGTGTTTTATTGTCTCAGTAGTTAGGCACTCTTGAGTTTTAATATGAATTTGTTCTTGATACCTAAGTCTTCATGTTTGTTGGCATGATACTGTTCATAAGATTCCTTTCTTAGTCTTCAAATGTCATTGGAGTTTATTAATATTTCCTTTTTGTTCTCCTTATTGGTAATTTTTTATCTTATTTTTCTCAATTGATCTTTTAGATTTCGATAATTTTTTCCATATTTTCTAAAAAACAACTTTTGACTTTGCATGTTTTTTCTACTTTTTGTCTGATTTCTGTTCTTCAATAATTTTCTTTCTTCTATATCCTTTGCATCTAAGACTTTTTTATTGAGCTTTTAAGTTTTCAAACTTACATCATTGATTTTATGCTTCCCCTCAATATATGTAGTCTGATCTATCATCCCTCTGTATGTGCTACTTTTTATCCCATGAACTATGTCATATTAACTTTTCACTTTCATTCAGTTCAACATATTGACCATAGCCAGGTGTGGTGGAGCACAGTACTTGGGTGGTTGAAACGAGGATCGCAGGTTCGCTGAGCCAGCCTCAGCTAGTGAGACCCGGTTTCAAAATAAAAAATAAAAATAAAATAGGGCTGGAGGTATAGCTCAGAGGTAGAATGCCCCTGGATTTATTCCCCAGTACCAAAATATATATATATTGACCATTTTCCCTTTTAATTTTTGTCTTTGATTCATACAAATTTTAAATTTCTAAACATTTTAGCAATTGTGTGATATTTTATTTGTATTATGTGTAATAAAATATTATGTAGTCAGATAATATTATTGGTATTCTCAGATACTTATGTGTTAGTTAATTATTTTACATATTCAGAGGACTAAGCCCTATTGTCCAAACTATTTTAGTAAAGTTCCATGAACTTCTGGAAAAACCGGTGTAATTTGGTGTTTGCAGTCAGGTTGGTTAATAGTGTTATAGTGCTGCTACAGTGTCAGCTTATTTTGTAAATTAATGAGAGAGAGGAACTTGTATTATCTATTGTAATTGTGCATTTAAAATATATTCTTCTTTTAGTTTTGTCATGTATTGTTTCATATGCTTTCAACCTCTGTTGTTTAATACATGTACATTTGATGCTTTATGGTTTCTTGATGAATCAATTACTTTCTCTATGAAGCACTCATGTGTTTATTTCTGGTGTACACTTTGCCCTTTTCTAAATTTTGGTCATGACAGGTCTTTTTTTTATACGTTCAGTGCTTTCAAGATGTAAATTTTTTTCAACCTTTGACTTAATTGTCCATATCTTTGTTTTCAAATAACTGTGTTTTTTCTAAATGTTTTATGGATGAGTACTGCTGTTTTAGGCATAATAACAATCTTTGTTTTTAAATTTACACTCTATTTGTGTCTAAAGATTTAGATATATTTTAGGATTAAATCTACCACCTTGGTATACATTTTATATTTTCCCTGTGGGTTGAATACTTCCCTATTCCTGCTATACTAGTGAAGTTCTTTCTTTCATTATATGGTGTAGAGGATATCTGAGATTAGTTTTTTCTTAGATTTTGCCTACCTGTGAATATACTTTATGCTCATTTTACTTTTATTGGATATAAAATCCAGGTTATAGTGGTTTTTTAAATAAATTTTAACAGAGAATTCTATTTTTTGACTTAAATCATGATGAAAATTCAGTTGTAGTTCATTTGGTTACTTTCCTATATATAATGCCTTTTTTCTGTCTATTTTTTGTCTTTATATTTAGTTTTCAGCAGTTTACTCTTTTGTGTTGAGATGTCATTATATGTGTTTATCTTGATACACTGAACTTTTTATATGAATAATGTTATCAATTCTGGAAACTTTTCTGCTATTATTACTTCAAATATTTCTTCTGTCTCATTCTTTCTTTCTTTTGACTCTAATTATGATTATGATAGACATTTTGATATTTTTTCTAGGGTCTCAAACTTTATGTACTGTTCTTTGATGTTTTTTCTTTGAGTTTAAATTTTTTCCTTTTAATTTGTGTTCATGTCCACTGATACTTTATGTTTTGTCTAATGTTCTGTTAAGCATATCTAATGATTTCTTCATAATGTAGAGCATTTACATTTTAAAAATTGTTTCTAAATTTTCTAAAATTCCTTATCATATCTGTTTTCTATATTGTCACTAAATATTTTGGTATTTTTATCAAAATGATTTTATACTCTTTATTGTAATTTAATATTTGATGTAAATTTGGGTCCATTTATATTAATCATTTTCTATTTTGAAGGTTGGCCAATATTTCTTATTTTCTCAAGTTTTATGGGAATTCTAATTTTATGCAGCATATTTTATGTAGTAGAGTATGAGTAACATATTTATTGTTTAAAAACAGGACATCTATATCTGATTTCAGTCTATGGGGAGGGGGTTGAATCTATATGCACTGCAGTTAACTTCTGTAATTTATAATGATATCTATGTGATTCAGTTACCACAGTTTCAAATGTTTCAAGAAGGCTTAAGGATTTTTTATTTAGTAAGACCTGAGATCTGAGCCCTAGAATTGGCTTTGAAGTGCTGTCTCATAGATCCCCAATGTTGGGGATACTGCCCTTCCCCCATCACACCCTGCTAGAATGGTCCAGGGCAGCAGTAGTAGTCTGGTGTGCAATTTTCTAAAAAAAGGAAAAAAGGGGAAACACCCAGGGGCAGTGAGTAATTTCATTTTTTATGAAGAGGGGGCCATAAACCAGTAAGTTAGGGAATCTATATGTTTTAGAAGTGAATAACCTGATTTCCAAACTTCTGGAAACCTCACCCTGCTGTATAGCTCTCCTGCTGGCTCTTTTATTGGATTGGGAGATCTCTTTGATCTCATATCTCACCTGTGACTTTGTTTATGGCTGCAACTACCTCACCATCTATGAAGGTGGAAATTTCCTATAGGAAGCTTTCCTCAGCTACTGAATGTCACCCCAGGCATTCTGGGGCTGAAAATCATAAATATCTGTATGGGAGGAAGGGGATTGAGTTCATCTTCTCAGGTCTCAGTCTTTTATAGCTGAAATCCAGGAGTGGCTATTTTTTTTCCT
This sequence comes from Glis glis, assembly GCA_004027185.1. Lineage (NCBI taxonomy): Eukaryota > Metazoa > Chordata > Mammalia > Rodentia > Gliridae > Glis > Glis glis. Next base: position 22,247 of record PVJS01027055.1, on the reverse strand, counting down.
TTTCCTTAAAACTCTTCTGCTTCTTTCCCATTTTTCCTTGGCTACAAAGCAAGGTTGCCTCAAGTATTTCTGCCAACCGCCCTTTCCTTCTCCAATTATTTCTTATCTAAAAATATGGAGTATCTGAGTGAAATTTTATCTACTCTCTTTCCATCCCTATGTTTCAAATTAATATCCTATAATGAATGAAGATCAATGTGAAGGAGACTGGAGGTTAATTATTTCTCACTCTGTTTCTGGGTTGACTGTGGATTTTATTTTATTGCAAGGTCCTGCACATGATTCTGAAAATCATGTGTGACCTAGAGATACATCATTTCAGTTGTTCTTTATCTATTTACAAAGACTGAAGTTTCCTCCATTGACATAGGTTTCTCTCAGTTTGAAGAAATTATCTTTACACTTTCTTGTAGTTCATTTTTTTTATAATCTGGGGGTGATGAAAACTTCCATTTATTTCTCTAATAATGTTTATTTTATTTTCATCTTTTAGAAAAATCTAATCTTACCCTGGTTGGAATGGATTCCTTTTTTCTTGCAGCACTTTAAAGGTGCTTTCATTATCTTCCATCTTGTTTGGTTTATGAAGAGGAGACAGTATGCTGTCAACAGTCACTTTGATTTTACTTACTTCTCACCTTATTGTAATTTGTCTTATTTCTGTGACTGCTTTTAAGGGTTTTTTCCATTTCTTTTCTTCCTCTGGTTATCTATAATTTCATTATGATGTCACATGATTTCTTTTTGTTGAGCTTAGATTTATAGGTTTTTAAAATTACACTTAGAAAAGTGTTTGCCTTTATTTTTTCAAATATATTTCTGCCTCACTGCCTTTTTCTGATATTCCAATAATATTCATGTTTGATTTCTTCATATTGTTCCACAGGACACTAGGTTTTTGTTCATTTTTCGGTCATTTTTTTTCCTCTGTGTGTTCATATTTTCTTTATCCATTAACAGATCTTTAGGTTGTTTGCATATGTTGGTGACTGTGAATAAGTCTGCAGTGAACATGTGATACAGATACATCTTTTGAGTTATTGATTTCAGTTCCTTTGGATATTCACCCAAAAGTGGGATTGCTGGATCACATAGCCCTTGTTTCAAGATGGCCAGTATCTGTTGTGCTCTCTCCACCTGTATAGATCACTGGGGCACCTTATTTGATAACCCTCTGCTCCTTGGTATTCTGGCCCACAGATGCAAGCCATCCGAGACTCTGCACTCCTGTCTCTGTCTCTTCAGTTTAACAAGACTGCTCATGCTTTACCTTGTTTCCCTTGCTTGTGCTGTGGTTTGGAAAGTTTCTTCTGGAGAAATTTTAGAATTCATTTTTTTTATTCACTATCTCAAAGATCACAATTTTGTATCATTTCTCATGTCTGAAAACTGTTCTTTTATATATTTTTTTGCATTTTTTGTTGCTTGTATGGAAAGGTTAATCCAATATTAGTCATTCTGTCATTGGCAGAAGAATACTTTTTGAGAATGTTCTATCTTCCTTCCTTCCTTCCTTCCTTCCTTCCTTCCTTCCTTCCTTTCTTTCTTTCTCTTTCTTTCTTTCTTTCTTTCTTTCTATTTATTGGTGCTAGGGAATTAACCCAGGGGCACTCTACCTCTGAGTTGCACCCCTGGCCCTATTTTATTTTTTATTTGGAAACAGGGACTTGCTAGATTGCTAAGAGCATCCCTAAATTGCTGAGGCTTGCTTCAAACCTGTGATCCTCCTGTCTCAGCCTCGGTAATCCTTATTCATTATAAGCATATTTTTATTGGGAGTATTAATTTAAATAATATCTATTCAAGATCAAAATAAAAATGGAAATTGTCAAACTATTTGTTAATTTTTTAATTAAATTTGAATAAATAAAAATTCAGGAAGATTTTAAGAAAAGGAAAACAGAATATGATATTTTTGGGGACTTACTGTTATTAAATGATTTTAATAAATTATGTTTAAAATTCACATTTATAGCTAATAGAATATTTTAATATTTAGGGAACTCATGATTTTGCAGTAATTTTCAACATTATTATTTTGAAAATGAGATTTTGTATTTGTAGTTAGGATATGAAAGTTCAACTCTTTAATGATACTTTGTAATGATGAATAAAATTTAATAGAAAAGTTTACCTTCAAAAGTATTCCACAAGTTGAATTCAGTAGCAAATATTGTCTTTTACTGTTTCTATTTAGGCTAGTGAATTGAACTCTTTGCAAATCCTTTTATATGCCTCTAATCCTTTGAATTTACTTGTGTAAAAAGAGGTCCTTCAAAGTTTATGAGATCCCCCCACCCAAACTCTGACTCCCAGCCATCTAATCTGGGCTAGATGTCTCTGTTTTGCCTCCTGGATTATCTTGGCCATATTTCAAAATTGGCACTTAACTTTTAGAATTTTATTAATCTTTTGATTTCTATGTTTTTCTTATTTATTTTTGAATCCTGTGAAACTGTGAATGTTTTTTTTTATTTTATTTATTTGCCATACCAGGGATTGAACGCAGGGGCGTTCTACCTCCGCGCTACGCCCCCGGCCCTATTTTTTATACTTTATTTTGAAACCGGGTCTCAAGAAGTTGCGGAGGGCCTCACTAAGGAGAGAGAGAGAGAGAGAGAGAGAGAGAGAGAGAAAGGGAGAGAGAGAGCGAGAGAGCCGAGGGCTGGCCACGAACCTGGACCCTCTGGTCTCTGCCTCCCAAAGTACTGGGATTACAAGTGTGCGCCACCATGCCCGGCTTGAAACTGTGAATGTTATATAATTAATCTTTACTACCCTTTATAGCCTGAAATGCAGAATATTTAGTACATGTTTGTTAAGTCAACAAAATTATTTCCAATTTGCATTAAATAGTATTCTAGTAGGAATGTGAACATTAATAAAATAATTGGATGCTAACACTCTATTTTTATCTTTGCTTACAGGCTCTTAAATCTGATCTACAATGGAAAAATTTCTTTTTTATCTGTTTTTCATTGGCATAGCAGTGAGAGCTCAGATCTGTCCAAAGCGCTGTGTCTGTCAGATTTTGTCTCCTAATCTTGCAACCCTTTGTGCCAAGAAAGGGCTTCTATTTGTTCCACCAAACATTGACAGAAGAACTGTGGAACTGCGGTTGGCAGACAATTTTGTTACAAATATCAAAAGGAAAGATTTCGCCAATATGACCAGCTTGGTGGACCTGACTCTGTCCAGGAATACAATAAGTTTTATTACACCTCATGCTTTTGCTGACCTGCGAAATTTGAGGGCCTTGCACTTGAATAGCAACAGATTGACTAAAATCACAAACGATATGTTCAGTGGGCTTTCTAATCTCCATCATTTAATATTGAACAACAATCAGCTGACTTTAATTTCTTCTACAGCCTTTGATGATGTCTTTGCCCTGGAGGAGCTGGATCTGTCCTATAATAATCTAGAAACAATTCCTTGGGATGCTGTTGAGAAGATGGTTAGTTTGCACACCCTTAGTTTGGATCACAATATGATTGATAACATTCCTAAGGGAACTTTCTCCCACTTGCACAAGATGACTCGGCTAGATGTAACATCCAATAAATTGCAGAAGCTACCACCTGACCCTCTCTTTCAGCGAGCTCAGGTACTAGCAACCTCAGGAATCATAAGTCCATCTACTTTTGCATTGAGCTTTGGTGGAAACCCCTTGCATTGCAATTGTGAATTGTTGTGGCTGAGGCGTCTGTCCAGAGAAGATGACCTAGAGACCTGTGCTTCTCCTGCCCTTTTAACTGGCCGCTACTTTTGGTCAATTCCTGAGGAAGAGTTTTTGTGTGAGCCTCCTCTCATTACTCGTCATACACATGAGATGAGAGTCCTGGAGGGTCAAAGGGCAACACTGAGGTGTAAAGCCAGGGGAGATCCTGAACCTGCAATTCACTGGATCTCTCCTGAAGGCAAGCTTATTTCAAATGCAACACGATCTCTGGTGTATGATAATGGAACGCTTGACATTCTTATAACGACTGTAAAGGATACAGGTGCTTTTACCTGTATTGCCTCCAATCCTGCTGGGGAAGCAACACAAATCGTGGATCTTCATATAATTAAGCTCCCTCACCTACTAAACAGTACAAACCATATCCATGAGCCTGATCCTGGCTCTTCAGATATCTCGACTTCTACTAAGTCAGGTTCTAATGCAAGCAGTAGTAATGGTGATACAAAAATGAGTCAGGATAAAATTGTGGTGGCAGAAGCAACTTCATCTACAGCACTGCTTAAATTTAATTTTCAAAGAAATATCCCTGGGATACGTATGTTTCAAATACAGTACAATGGTACTTATGATGACACCCTTGTTTACAGGTAAGAAAAATTAAGCAAATTTGCATACCAACCATGCATCTTAGTGTAGGGTTTAGTAATACACTACTGATTATTTTTAAATTAGCAATGCTATTGTGTGTTGTTATTATAGTAATACAATTTTAAAGCGCATAATGTAAGACTTGAAAAGTGGTGGATATATATGGGGAAATACTTTTGAGTGGTGTTACTTTTAAAGAGTTCAAATTTATATTTAATATTAATCATAATATGAGGTGACGTTTTTCACCTCATCTGAGAGATGTGACTATCAGAGCACAAGATGATTTAATTTAAAAATTCAAAAACATACCAGAACTTACACATCCACATGAGTGTTCTTTCCTTCAAGGAAGTCACGTTGGGAGGCTATACCATTATCCCAATGATGCTGCCATTGCTCAAAGTACTTTTGGAATTATCTTTAGAACCTTCGTCATACTATTTTGAATATCCTCAGTGGTGGCAAATCTTCGTCTTTTGAGGGTGAATTTGAATTTTGGAAAACAAGCAAAAGCCATTTGGAGTCAAGTCTTGTGAATAAGGTGGGTGATCAAGATGGGTATTGCCATTTTTGGTCAACAATAAGATGTAACTATAAAATAATGAGACTGATGCTTTGAGTGATTGAGTTTTGTGCGTGTGTGTTGTCTCATGTGCACTGGTTCTTAAGACAGTTCCAAAGAGAAAGTTGATAAATATTTTGAGCAGTGAAAGTATCACTGGAGTTAAGGGTGTAATATCTGGGTAAGGACAGTGATGGAGAATTTGCATCTGCTGATGAATTTCTGGTATGTTTTTCTAAAGTTCAGCCTCATTGATTTATAGTCACATCTTGTCCAATTTTCAGTTGGAAATACACATTTTTACCCTTTCACATAATTTCACTCATGGTAGACTATTACTGCCCCTAGGCCATGATGGAAAATAATTGAAATGATTATTTTTGCTTTTAAGCTTTCCAGATATCAGATAAGTTTAGTTCTTACACATACAAGTAGAGTTCTTAAAGATATTTGATTTTCACTTATGGATGAAAATGAGAGTCATTTTTAAAAATCAGCATGAACTGGTAGGAAAAGGTAGAAGTATCCTAGCTATCCATGTGATCAATTCTGGGCAAGGTTCTACCTGGCTGAGTTTTAATTTTCTCATCTTTAAAAGGAAGAGATTAGAGCAGTTGGTTCTAATATCTCTTTCATCACTAACCATAGGTGGAAATAGACTTGATGCAGGCATATGAGCATAAAGTAGCTTGCTTTTGCCATCCCAGGTTCTTCATCAAGCCTATGGCTTATTTATGTAACTCTTGTCAATAATAGGCTTGACTCTTACCCCTCCACTTCCTGTGTTTTCTGGACATTCTGTATATTTTTAGCATTAGCTCTCTGAAATAGGTCAGATTTTACTTTCTAAGTTCCAAGGTTTTAATTCTGCCCAGGTGAATAAATTCTGTGTGACCTTGAAGAAATTGCTTGAATTCCTGAACCGAATGATTATCATTTGTAAAATATTGACAATGCCTATCTTCCAAAGTCTTTGTAAAGAATAAATTTTAGAGTATAGAAAGTGCTTAGTAATGTCCTGCATTTTTCATATACTCAGTAAATAGCAATAATTTTAGTCATAAATACCTACTGTGGCCTGAAAGTTTCCTGGTATATTTAGAGTATGTTTATGTTCTATCACAGATAAATATTGCCAGGTGTTAGAATTTCTAAAACTTGCTTTTCAGGGGGAAAATATATGGCTATAAGCCTGTTTTTTTTTTTCAAAATTAATTTTAATTTAGGTCATATTTGGTTACATCTGAGGAAAAAAGTTAGTGTAAAATAGGCATTTATAAGAAAACTTTTTCAATGTAATGGATTCAGATATAATAAATTTCTATCAAAATTTAGAACATGTGCTTTGATGGAAATTTCCATCAGTGCACAATGGATGAGGAGTCCCTAGTCTTGCCTTGTTCATGTTTCCAGGGTGTCACTCAGACATTTGTGTGTGCCTCCTTTATAGATTGAAACATATAGGGGACCAAGGCATAAGGAAGGGATGAGCTCTGTAAATAACATACTTTAATCTCTGTGATGATCTTAGCTATTAAAGATAGATTTAGTGGTTACCACTCCATAAAGGCCTGTTACTGATTTGGAAACAAATGCTCTGCAATGCATTTCCATTCTGCTTTCTAATGTGATTGTCAGTGTTTTCCCTTTCTTCAAATTGGCTTTTAGACACAGAGGTGTTGTAAGTGCTAAATGGATTTGTTTAGCAGTCAGATAATGTCACAGTCACACCTTTCAAAAGCAATTTGTCATAAATGATTTTTTAGCAATGGCTTTTATTAGGAGTTCTGCTTTGCCAGGCAATGTAATTAGTAAGCTTGTCAAGGCATGGTGCAGGCACCATTAATATAAGGCAGACTCCGACAATGACTTTTAGCTGTTTTAACTGGTAAATGTAAGATTAGATCATTTCCCCATATTTCATATCTGTTATAAATGTGCTTACCTTAATGGGTGCTGAAATGAGACAGAACTGAAGTCATAAGGACTCTGTGTGTGCATGTGTGTGTGCTTTATTCTGTTTTAAATATTAACACGAATTCCATTGTCCTTCAGAATGATACCTCCTACGAGCAAAACCTTTCTGGTCAATAACTTGGCTGCTGGAACTATGTATGACTTGTGTGTCCTGGCCATATATGACGATGGCATCACTTCTCTCACTGCAACAAGAGTCGTGGGTTGCATCCAGTTTACCACAGAACAGGATTATGTCCGTTGCCATTTCATGCAGTCCCAGTTTTTGGGAGGCACCATGATTATAATTATTGGTGGAATCATTGTAGCGTCTGTGCTGGTTTTCATCATCATTCTAATGATCCGGTATAAGGTTTGTAACAATAATGGGCAACACAAGGTCACCAAGGTTAGCAATGTTTATTCTCAAACTAATGGGGCTCAGATACAAGGCTGCAGCATGACGCTGCCCCAGTCCATGTCCAAGCAGGCCGTGGGACATGAAGAGAGTGCCCCGTGTTGTAAAGTTGCCAATGACAATGTGATTCAGTCTTCAGAAACTTGTTCAAGTCAAGACTCTTCTACCACTACCTCTGCTTTGCCTCCTACCTGGACTTCAAGCACGTCTGTGTCCCAAAAGCAGAAAAGAAAGACTGGCGCAAAGCCAAGTACCGAACCACAGAACGAAGCTGTCACAAATGTTGAGTCCCAGAACACTAACAGGAACAACTCAACTGCTTTGCAGTTAGCTAGCCGACCTCCTGAGTCTGTCACAGAGGGGCCCACATCTAAAAGAGCACATACCAAGCCAAGTAAGTTTCTCACTTTGCCCACTGAGAGATCCAGAGCGAGGCACAGGTACTCGCTGAATAGAGAAATAAAGGAATACTATTGTTCTGTTAATTCGCCGAACACATGTGGACCATTCCCAAAAAGAAGCATGTCTATGAATGGGATGTTATTCCAGTCTGACAGCTGTGATGGTCCTAGTAGAAAAGGAACTCTTTCATACTCTGAGTGGATATTGGAAAGTGCTCTGTAACCTATTATTTCTTTCTAATGAAAAATCATTTGGAAAATTCACAAAAAAATGGAATTTGGCATTCCAGTCTTGTTTTTATGATAGGCTAATGGAGCTCAGGTTGTGTATAAACCATCTAGGTTACAGTTACTAAATACACACACACACACACACACACACACACACACACACACACACACACACGTAGCATAGATGAAATGGTTAAGGGGAAAAACAAAACCAAAAAAAATCATGAGAAAACAGTAGCACCTTCCCCTATTCTAAGATTGGCTTCCAGGTTCTGCAACAGCAAATTTAAAAATGAAAATTGTCATGAACTAAAAAAAAAGTGTCGCATAAAAAATTATATTTCCTTCAATTCCACAAAGAGCCACCTATGGATAATTGGCTTTTTTCCAGTGAGAAAACTGTATATTTTTTGCAATGACAGTTGTGTCGTAGACAACAAATCTCTGCTGTTATGTACTTTAAAATAAAATATTCATTTAGAACACCCAGACAATGCTGGAATAAGTACCCTTTCGAACAACATTCTTGGTTCAGGTGCCTTAATGGTTCTACGATTTTTCACTTTTGTGACATAGCTTTTTCAGTGGAACAGAATAAAATGCAATTCATTTTGCATTTATCAAAAAATCCAATCAGTTTGGGTCACAGGCCACAATTTTACATGCATCTTACCTGGGCATATGAAAGTGTTTTCATTCACTCATCACACATTTGCTGAATGAATGTGTTTTATATTCTCTTAATGCAAAGTTAAAGAGGGAGACAAAAATACAAGACTGTCTTCACCAAAAGGGTGTTTATTTTTTTCACCAAGTGAAACACAAAACTTCTAATGGAGTGCTCATCAGGTTTATATGTGACATAGTCATTGCACATTAACCAGAGAATGGCATTTTTCCCTTCTGTGCTACAATTCTTCATCTGGATGTTTTCTTCTTAATGTAAATGCATTTATTATTTTAACCAAAGACTATGCTAAATCTAGTCAGAAGTCATGCAGTTCAGTGAGAATATACCATTTAAAAAGAGAATTTTAATGTTATTCATAAAATAATATTGTTCCTTGATAATATAACATTCTTGAAAAATTCACTGAAATCAAGGCTGATAGAAAAATGCCCCTATCTACTTGTTGAAAATATAATTACATACTAATAGATAAGTGATCCATAAATGGTGTCAACTTGAAAGTGTAATTTTCTCCTTTTTTATTTTCTTTTTTTGTGAATATGACTCATAAGAATTTGGATGCATTCCCTGTGACAAAAGAACATGACGCTTTGGCCATAACATAAGTGGGCACTTTTATATATGCCAAATACTCCGTGGGAGAAAGTTGAACATACAAGTTGATTAATTCTTTCAAATCATATGTAATACAATTTAAAACAGAAGTGCAGAACATAAAATCATTAGTTTAATTTCTACCTGCTAGTAGCATATACAAAATTCATTTAATTTTAACTTGACAGTCATTTCTTATCATATGTGATTTATCATTTCTTTAAATAGGGAGTAAACTTAAAGCAGTTAGAGATGACATTAGAGCCAGTCTTGGGGAAAAAAATTGACCATGGCTTTCATTGTGTGTCCTAAATCTCTTCTCTTCTGCTTCCCTTTCTGAAAAGTTTGCCTTTCACATTTATAAAGTATAATCATCTTTCATTGTTCCTGTATACAGTTCTTTTATGAATAAATGAGATCACATGTATGGTAGTAGTTTGTGAAATCAAAAGCAATACTCAAAATGGTGTATTTCAATATTATTACTCTAATAATACTCTAATACCAACTCTGTTCTTTAAAATAACACAAATTACATTATTTCTCATGAGGTGATGGTTGATAAGAGCATATTGCTCTTCCCATTCTTATTTTATGAGAATAGTATTATAAGATCTTGAATGGACAAATGCTTCCAAGTCTTAAAGAATTAAATCCCCCAAAAAAGAATTCCGGGAATCATGAAACATAAGGAAGGCCTGAAACCACAGAATGTACGCAGCAGCTTAGTATACCTACTCTGCTACTAATGGAATTATTTTATAATTTATAGTAGCCTGTAATTTTTAAATGGATACTCTGCTTATGTTTCTAATCAATCTTTGATTAAAAGTCTCTTACTTCTCATAGACATTTAAAATTATATGATCTATAATCACGTGAATCAATTCCATTCTTTTATTATTTTTAACTAGCCTTTATTTTCAGAGTGTACTAAGAGCTAATTTCTGGCCTGTGTTCCTGTCTTTCAAAAAGTTTATATTTTGAAAGATCAACAAAGTTTTGCCTATCAAGAAAGTCTAATGGTTTTTATATTGGTTTATAAGTATATGGTAAAGTTTTAACTTGGGGAGATAATTGATGTTCCTACTGTGATGTCTGAAGCAGAGTAGTTGCTTAGACGAATGAATGAGTAAATAGAAAAATAAATGAACAGGGCCAGGGAGGGAGGTGTGGCAATGAGAATTTTGATTAATTAGCACAATGGAGATTTGTGATCCGGATATTATATTACCACAAGAAAGAAAGTCCTTGTCCTTTTCTTGTTTTCACTCTGTTCTCTATGACATTCCTCACATAGCCAGCCACATCTATGTGATCTGAAACATGTGATTTGTTATGTACAGAATAGATATATTATTTTACTTCCTTGTTCTTAATTATTTTTCTTTCATTTGTAGCCATTTTACATTATCAGCTTGTTCAATGTGAAAAACTTAGAAAATACTGGGTTTGCTATTAAGCATATTTCAACAGGTATTTATTCCAAGTGTTAAAAAATAATATGCGTTCTTACATTGCTTTTTGTTCCTTTTGATTGTTTTCAAATTTTAAAAAATACCAAACTATTACTATAGCAGAATCACAAAGGATTAATATAATATCCAAAACTGCCCTAAAAACCCAAGTAGCAACAGTTTGGTTTGATGACTATTACTTATTTTTAGGCTAAAAATAGATTAATACACAAACCTATTGTCAAACAATTTAAATTAGATACAGTAACCAGTAACACTGACCCTGTGGTCAATTTATTTCCTACAGGTTTTTTTGGTGTGCTATTTTATCATTTAAAACAGTTGATTTTCACCTGCTTTGTATATTTATTTTCCTAGTTTTAGAATACAAGTATTTGAAGCATTCTAAGCCATCTATAATCAAAACAAGGCTACTGTCTGAAAGATACTTTTTCTCTGAAAGATATATTTTCTCCTAAATTATTTAAAGAACTTTTAAAAATTCAATGGACTCCATATATTTGTTTAAAGGAATTTTTTGTTTTCTTTTCTTTTTTTGTGACATATTTTCTCTTCAATTTAAAATACTCATTAAATACTTGCTTCCAGCATAATTTTAAATATTTTATTTGCTCTAATTTCTGAAAAGAAACTATTTCACTTATAAATCTAAAAAGCATTGAGTGATTATTACAAATTAAGGTCAATTGCTTTGCAGTGGCTCAATTTTAGTGTATCCTCTCTGTTTATATGTATTAGTAAACTTAAAAATCTTTAAAATGTCAATAACTTAAACAAGATCTGTAAGCATAAGACATTTTCTTATAGGTAGAATTATAAAAGCAAATAAGATCTTTATTCAAAGACGTAAATACATATGACCCCATTGTCTTGGCATGGGTGATTTCCAATTGTATTTAGTAATGTTAAGAAGGCAATGTTCATTCATATTGGAGAGATTGAAGATGATGTACTGTTTTTCCCATGTTCTGCTTCCCTGAGTCACGCAGGTACTCCCTTGTTTCTACCTTAACTGAATACATGTCGTTCTGAGTGTGAGAAATGTGTGGGGGAAAGGACCCAGCTCAGTTGTGAGTTGGATGGGAAAGGATAATTTTATTTTCTCCTAAGGTCGTTAATAATAATAGTAATAATAACAATAATTTGCTTTGCAATGTTAGTGACATTGGATTTAATTTATAGATAAGAAATATGTCATTAAAGTTGAGAAAAGAGAAAATAATTGAAATCAACCCCAGCTTCAAAGCTTTGCCTTTCACATTACTTAGTCCTTTCCTTCTTATGTTAGATAAATATATGCTGGTATCATAAATGCAATTAGGTTTTTTTCGATCAGGTGTTTTGTTTTCTTTATTTTTTAAAGGAATTCATCAGTACTTCTTAACAGTAGTACAGAAGACAGCTTAAAAGAGAGTTGTAAACGTGTTCATATGATTGAGCCATTTTAATGGTGGTGTTACCTGACGTGGTTCATAGAAAGTAACAGTTTATAATTGGGAGTATATTTAAGTCTTAAATTACCTCATTAAATAATACTAATGCAATTGTAATTTTATCAAATTTTACAAATAGTCAATATAACAAAGGAATCAGTTTACTTTCTGATTATATTTAGCTATTTCAAAGTAAAAATTAAATCTAAAATATACATTATACAATATAAATTAGTACTTTTTAAATAAAGCCGATAAGAGAACTTCTGCCAGGAAAATTGTAAAAGTAATCCATACTTACTATTGATCAGATAACAATGGCATATAAACTCTCTAGTACAAATGTATATTTTGAATTTCCTTATGATAGCCATCTCTACAATCTAATTTCATCTATTCTTTTAAAACAAGTGTCTCTTGTTCATGAATTTAAAAAAATATATATTTTCAAACACATCAGGAGAAAGCTATGAAGGCTCTTTCATTTAAAGCACTTGTGTTTGGAAGACATTTTGCAAATAAATAGAATCTGTGCTAGTCAGGGTTATGTAATGAACATTTATAAGCAAGTGGAGTATACATGTGGAGTCTTAAAGACATTTAGAACATTATTGTTTTACATAAACATGAATGGATACTTAGCAAAACATGCTATCATTTGGGGAGGGGATATTGAATGATGGTTAATATTGTAAATGATTATTTTATACTCTGCGTGGTGAATCTGGCTGAACTATATTTCCTGCTGCGGAATTTTTCCTTAATGTGTTTTCCCATGTTAATTGTATGCTGTTATATAGTTGAAAGGTTAACTCTGACTAGGAAAAACTGAATAGAAACTTTGTTTTCTTGTTGAACTCTGGCAGGAAAAACATATGCCATGTTGAAAATCACTCATTTTAGTTTCTAGAATAATATTTTTTAAAAATTCTGCTTTTATCATATATCAGGAAGTATCCAAAAAGAACTATAAATTACAATAGTTAGTTACAATTAAGCCAATAACTGTTTAGTCAAAATAGTTGGATGAGTTTTTAAGAGAAGTCTTACAAAGATTTCAGTGAGAAGGATTTTCAGGGTTTGTGTCTTAAAAAGAAAATGAATTGTTCATGACATTAAAAATTCTATTCCCAGATGCTTTGCTGACTAATGTTGACCAGAATGTCCAGGAAACACAGGTGAGATTCATATTACCTGTCACATACTTCAATCTTTAATGGGTGTATTATTGTATACATGAATTTTTAAATATTTGCTTTGCTAGTTTGCTCAATTTGTCAACATTTTTCCACTAAAACTTCACTGAACATATCTGATGTACACTGTAGGAAATAAAGGTAATACTTTTACTGCTGTATGTGATATTGGAGTTACTCTTGTAGTCATGCATGATATAATGTTTATTTTTATAAATATTTGCAAATTTGAAGACAGTAGCTTGGGAAGAATGCATGGCTCCTATCCTTGACCTCCAAGTTCTAGCAGGAACTGGAATGATGCATTGTACCTCATTGAAAACGGATGAACAGAAGTGATTCACTGTTATCTAAAATGAATGAAGCTACTTTACAATGGAGCAAAAGACCACACATGAAATATTCATGGTATTCCTTTTGTCAGCAACCAATTACTCTTCTTGAGTGTTTTGTTTTTTTTTGGGGGGGGAAGTTTCAACTGAGTATTTGATTCCTGCATTTTAATTGGATCAGAAAGTGTGTTTCCAGAGCAGAATGGCACTTAAGCAATCTGTTCAAACAGCTGGAAGCATCAGCCACTTGTTTGAGTTTTGGCACCAAAAAAAAAAACACAACGTTTTTATAAGTCCTAAAAAAGGTCATTTATTTGTTGCTAGTAAAAAAAATAGTCTTGCTTCTTAACATTTCATATTTAAAATATAGTAACTCGGTCAATGTTACAGAGTTTTCTCTAGAGAATTCTATCCCCATATCAAACAAACATTTTTTTTATGCGTCATTTCTTTACTGAATTTCAGATCCCACTTTCACATTGCAGAGAAAGGACAGATGGCTCCCTGGAAACAATCAACAGCACAATGTCTGGCACACTCCCTGTGTTCTAGTGTGTACTGCGCTGAGCTGCAGGGAGGTGCCTTGTTTCACCACCTTGCCTTTTTTCTCTCCCTCAATTTGACCCTCTCTCTCCCCACTCTCTCTTTTTCTCTTTTCTCTTCCTTCTTCCTTGTCTTTCCATCTCTCTATGTCTGTCTTTAAAAGTCCATTTATTATGTGGCTTGGGACAATCAGAGCTGAAAATTAGTATACCTCCAGAAATGTATTAGGAATTGAAGATTAATCTTCCAAAGCAAAATTCAGAATGGTTCTTATTAAGATTTGGAAGCAGAAGAGTCAATATCATTTTTTAAACTACCAATTACAACATTTCCCCAAGTATTCATAATTCAGGGTGCACATTATATATTATATATATTGTGTTTATTTATTTGTTTTACCATCTTATAGGAAAGTAGAATTTAGAGAAAAGTAAACCTTTGTAGTTGCTTTTGAGAGTCTTTGTACTACTAGAGATTGCACAGGATTTACTGTGATAAATAAATACATTTTAATAATGGCTTTCTTTATCCCATAGTAATTAGTCTTAATTATAGAAAATTAGAAAACACATTAAAAATAAAAATTCAATAGAAACCAATCATAATCTACCACTAAAGTACAAATTATAATAATCTAGGGCATAATATTTCAGTGATTAGCTCCTTCACTATGTAGTAAATTCACATGTGTATGTGTATCCTTTGTGTTAGATACGAGTAATGAATGCATGTATGTGTGTGTGTGTGTGTGTGTGTGTGTGTGTGTGTGTATGTTTGTGTGTGTGGGGTATAATATATCATCTTTTTTAAACTTTGTTTGAGTCTTTTGTTAGCCCTTTTTATGAAACACATTATTATTATAATGTCATAGAAACCTTTGCTTTGTGCTCTTCTGTTTTTTTATTTTTATAAGCATTAAAAAGAAAAACAAATCCATAGAGAGAAATAATTTTAACAAAATTTAGCATCAATACATCGTGCACTCAGTCAGCTCTTGCTACATTACTATATGAGATTTATGTTCTCATATGACCTCAATGTAGTTATTCTTGGCACTTGGTGATTTCTGTTGTCTAGACCTATGGTTTCTATAACAGTCAGCAAGACCAGTGATGCCCCTCCAAGGAGGCTGACCTGTGTGCTCTCTTTCTTCTCATCGCCTTTTGCACTGTCAGCAGCACTTTTACTCTGTGTGAATGAAGAGTAGCAGGGAGCTGGCAGAGACCCTTTGTGATCACAGCTTCTCAGCTTTCAATTTTCGGTAGCTTTCATACTAAGGTACCTGTTAAGGTGAACCTTTTCCCAACTCTATAGAATTTTAAAAGTTATTTCAATTCCATTTTTCAGAATATGCGCTATTCTGATTTTTTCTTCTTTAGGAGCCTTCTTGAATATGTTTAGAAATAGACTGAGTTTGAAATATTTCAATATATTACATGCAACTTTTCTGTGATAAAAGCATAAGATTCTAATCACACTAAGATGACTCAAGAACAAAGGAGAAAGGAATCCTTGATAAGATTATTGACAATTACTCTACATGTAAAATGTCACATATAAATGAACCTTAGATTTGGCAAAGATTTTCATCTTTAAAATGAAGCCAATGGAAAAATATAAAAATGTTTGGCAGTTAAGATAGGAATGCTGACTAGTTTTCATTTACACTGAACATGTCTTTCAGTAAAATTTCTTGAGAAATAGCTACTGTTTTCAAACCAATAAAATATGCATTGAATAAATATGTGTGTGCGTATGAGTGTGTGTATAGCCATGTGCAAAACATGACATATTCTGCAATTGTTTGTACCAGCCTTTAAGATTATTGGTTCCTGATTTTAATAAAATTGACGTGTGATTATTCTATTTAGTATCAAATAAGATATTTTTAAAATGTGAACTGCCATAAACTATCCTCTACAGATGCACTAACCACGAAAAGAGTGCAGTCTTTTTACAGAAACTATTAGTTGCCAAATGAATACAATGTTAGTAATATTGATGATAAGTAAACAACATTTTAAAACCTCTGGGACAATACAGGGTTAGAAAAACGTATGAAACAAGAGCCAAAGAGCAAAGCATATTTACATGTGATGTTATTTTATGAGATGACCATTCCTAATCTGAAAATTGCAAACCCCAAATCTCCAAAGTATGAAACATTTGAGCACTGACATGCTGCCACAAGAGGAGAATTCCACACCTGACCTCACATTATGGGTCAAAATGAAAAGGCAGGTGCACTGAAAAATTTGTGTAAAATTACCTTCAGCCTGTGTGTAAGGTGTATATGAAACAGAAATGAAGTTTGCATTTAGACTGGAGTTCCTATAGTACCCCATGATATACACAAATATTTCAAACTGAAAAAAATCCAAATTCTGAAGCAATTCTAATCCCAAGCATTTCAGATAAGGTATACATACTTGACCTGTACATCAAATGTTTTTCCAAGTGAAAATGACCAATATGAAATATCTGCTCCTGTAGAATTATTTTTTTCTATGAAAATTCCCCTCAAGTGATTTTTTGAGAGGAATTTTTCTAAGAGTAGTAGAATTGGCATAAATGAAGAAAACATTGAGCTATTTTATACTAATTAATGCATAACTTTTGACATGTTTATTTGAGCATTATGTCAAGGCAGGAGAAAAATGAAACCCTACTATCAGCAATGACCTTTAGAAATCATCTCCTTCGTGTTTAGATATCTTAGCTACTCAAGATCAAATCTTTCATAGTTCTTAATTACATTCAGAATCAAGGCAGCGATAAGATTTTTGTACAACCCATTGAATGTCAGAACAATTTTGCTTCTCTACATGTAGAGGTATTTTTTATTTCCTCTTTTCTCTTTAGTATTGTTAAGAAGACTTCCTGTCCATAAGATACTTATTTTGCATAATATCCTTTTAGTGTTAAATAGGACCACTACCAAAACATCTTAAACCTATCTGAATTATTTTTGATTCTTGTAATATTTCACCCTAATCATTATAACTTGTTTTATTTTTATCTTTGAGATAATCTTATAATTTTGTATTCAATGTTTAGATCTATATGGAATTATTGAAGAGTTGCCTATTGGTAATTAAATTTTAAAAAAAAGCATTAACTCGGAGCCAGGCATGGTGGCATATGCTTACAATCCCAGTACTTGGGAGGCTGAGACAGGGGGATTATAGGTTTGAGGCCAGCCTCAGCAACTCAGGGAGGCCCTCTAGCAACTTAGTGAGATCCTGTTTAAAAAAAAAAAAATAGGGCTGAGGCATAGCTCAGAGGGAGAATGCCCCTGGGTTCAACCCTCAGTACCATAAAAAAGTTATTTTGGGCATTAGACCTAATGCCAGTTTTTATTTGGCTACATATTATATCATCATTTCAGTAATGTTAATAGCCTCAGGATGAAAAAAGTTCCATCATATTCCCCATTTTATTCCTTTTAAACTATTTTCTAATAATCAAAATTAGCAGTATTTACATAAACCATAATTTGGCAGTTTGTTCATAATATTATGTAATATGAAACTGAATAAAACCCTCCAGGATATGTCGGCTCTTAAAATCCTAAACTTGATATTAAAATTTGTTATCCTGGAAGGATTTACCACTTGCAAAGTATTACTAGGTATATTGACCACGATCATCATTTTCCCTAGTTATATTCAGTCTAGAAGTCTCAATATATCTTTTAAATATTTGAGTCTACTTCCTGTAGCTGAAATTTGGCACAATGTGATTTTCTATCAAAAATGGCATATTGCTGAAAATATAAAAAGGAACAAAAATTTGTCATTATTCGACCTTTTCAATATGATCTATGATATGTATCCAATAACACTATTATCTTTTGAAGGAAATTTTGCAATGTTTTTCTTAATATATTCCAGGTAAAGTATGATAATGATATTTGTATTTCAATAATTTCCAAGGTAACTACTTTTTTTTTTACAAATTGGAAATATGTTGATCCCTTATATATCTTCAAACTTTGGTTACAAACTTTGTTAGTATTAAAAGTATTGTTTGTGCAAGAAATAATGTGTTTTATTCAGATTATCAAAAATTTTCAAATATTTTCTTACATAAAATATCTTTATATTATTTATCTTTTATCACATAAAGTTATTAAGATCACTTTAATATGCTTTAATAAATATAGGACATGATGTTATCCAAATATATTCTATATCATCATTTTTAACATGGAACATTGGGTAAACACAAAATTCTCTATTATGTGATGTCATTATACCAGACACTTAATAAATCCTAATATGCAGTTATTTTTTAATGGAAAGAAAATTTTTGTATATCACGTATATGAAAACATATTTCTCATACATTATTTTCTTTCTTTCTCAAGGATGGAATTTATAAACATAACTGAAATCCATAAAGACTAAGAACCATAATTAAAGAAAATATTTTCATCGTTTGATATTTAAACATTTTTATGAAATTGTTTTATATCATTTTGCTTCAAAATCAGGTTTAAGCTAAATATGGCATGGCTTTGCTTGTAAATTATTGTTTTACTTATAATATTTTATTTTATTTATTCTCTGGGTAATAACTAATTAGTGAAGATGAATAATATTCTTCACTATTAGTAAATGTGCAATACAATTTTATGAAATTTTAATTTAAAATTATCAGACTATTAAAAATGTAGAGATCACTTAAGATTTATGAGTGCTAAGCAAATTTGATCCAATGTTTATATTTTAAAAACTATTACAGAGGTATATTGAATTAAAAATGGTATGCATTAATAAAGAATTTTATTTATTTTATCTTACTTTGATGGTGTAAATGTGAACACCAAACCAAGGGAAAATGCCATTCCACAATTTGACTTTGACTTACAAAACTATTTAGGTATCGAATACACTTAAATTCCTTTGGAAAGGAAATTATTTTATATGTTCATTACTTTCAAATTACCAAGCAAAATTTTAAATACAGATGTGCATGTCTAGATATGATCAGGAACATGTTTTGTATTTTATGGCAAGACATTTCTACCTGGGTGCTTACAGTTGCTACAGGTGCTATTAGCCTCAAGATTGCTAGCACGGTGATCTTATTAGCTATGTGTTTCCTTTCTTCTTTTTCTTTTTCTTTCGTTTCAGAGGCTGGAGTTAATCTGAAGAGCACCACTTCTCTCTCTCCTGAAAAAAATTGCCACTGATATTTTTACTTGATAAGATTCAAAAGTGTTTCAGTTCACAAAGGCTAATTGTTGAACTGGTATCCTAGAAGAAATTGTCCACAGGAGCCAAGGCAGAAGACTGACGCCGGTGGAATGGGCTCCATCAGACCATGGTTCATTCCCTTTTAAAACCATTTTTTTTTCTTCTGGCCCACCACATATTTTTTTTAAGAAGGAAAGAAAAAAAAAAAGCCTACATTGGCATCAAGTTCTGTATCAGCCCATCTTACATTGCCATTCATGATTTAACAGACTGTAGAATCTTGAATAATCTATATCACTTTAACAAATAAATGTTTTACTATGACAGAATTTGCACATTGCCTTATTTGTTGAAATGCCTATTGGTTTCAAGTATGAGTGGTGAAATGACCATTGCAAGAACTAATAATACTGTTTTATATTTAGAAATGCAAAACCCTTAAGAATCACAAATTGTGGTATAGTGTTAGAACAATTTCTTTCATGACTGAGGTATAGCAGTACAACTATTTAAACAATCTTATAACAGTTTTATGCCTCATATAAACAAGCAAGATGGGGCTCTCTTCTATTGGAACTTCTGAACAGAACAGGGCAGATGCATTATAATTCACCCAAACTGATTCATTACTAGACAGCAGGGCGAAGAAAAGCCTTTAGTTATTTCATGCCTTATGTGTCAATACAAGTATTTTTTCTTCAATTGTGAAAAATTTTTGAATAGTAAAGAAGACCATGCATCTTATTTATCACCAGCATATATGGAACTGAGATACCTCTTATGGTTAATACATGTTGATTCAGTCACATTTTTTGTTTTTTTGCGGTACTGGGGATTGAACCTCCGCGCTACACCCCCGATCCTATTTTTTTTTTCGGTACCGGGGATTGATCCCAGGGGCATTCTACCTCCGCGCTACACCCCCGGCACTATTTTTTTATGCTTTATTTTGAAACCGGGTCTCACGAAGTTGCAGAGGGTCTCACTAGGGAGAGAAAGAGAAAGAGAGAGAGAGAGAGAGAGAGGGAGCTGAGGCTGGTAGCGAACCCGGATCCTCCAGTCTCCGCCTCCCAAAGTACTGGGATTACAAGTGTGTGCCACCACCACGCCCGGACGATTCAGTCACATTTAGGCAGTATCCACACAGTGTTTTAGATTCTCTAAAACATTAAAGATTTTATTTCCATGTCTTGATAATTCTGGTAGTTATTAAAATCAGTTAAGTAGGTTTAATTTTTAAAGATGGTTCAAGTTGAAAAGCTGGAAATCGGTTGATTGCCTCTTAATATTTTTTTTGGCACTGGGGACTGAACCCAGGGGCATTCTACCTCCAAGCTACACCCCCAGCCTATTTTTTATTCTTTATTTTGAAACAGGGTCTCACAAGGTTGCAGAGGGCCTCACTAAGTAGCTGAGGCTGGCGGGGAAACCTGCGATCCTCCTGTCTCAGCCTCCCAAGTACTGGGATTACAAGCGTGCGCCACCACACCCGGTTTAAAAATTTTAATCTGTGAAGTGTTCCACATCTTATGGACCATTAAAAATATCTAAGCATCCAAGGAGAAGGTAAAGAAAGTCAATTTTTAGAGAGTACTTGAAAGCTCTGCTCAGGAGACTGTTAAACTGAATAACAACACAAAGGTACCCCAAGACTCAGAAAAGCCATGACTGAAATGGAAGTCATATATTTGAATTACAATTTTTTGTGTTATTTTGTGACATTGGCACTTTACCTAATTCTCTTTTCTTGACAACTCTAATGTTTTGGAACAATACTCTTTATGTATATGTAGGTATATACATACATAAATGTTTATGTTGATTAAAAAGGGGACAAACTAAACAAAAAGTGTTGCCTTTGCAAATCTCTTCTTTTCAAATATACGAAGTGTCAGGAACAGGAAGGGCTTTTCTGGATGTCAATGCAAAGTCACATTTTTTGGTATCTATTGTGAAAACCTGATACCTTTTCTTCAAGGGCATTATACTACTTATTATTAAATTTCCCCCAACCCTTGGGGACTGATTCTTGATTTTGTTGATGGTGATAGCTACTCAGTGTTTGTAGCCTGACCTGTCCTCTACTTCTTCACTTCTTTAGGATATTCGTGTTATTGTCTTTCTATAGAACAGAATTTTAGTGTTAGAATTAAAATGAAAACTTAACCAGAAAGTCTTCACATCACCTACAGCTAAATCCAAAACTTTCATATATGTATGTGTTCAATCAAACATTAATCAGGCATTCATAATGTACACAGTTTATTTTTATAAAATGTTGCTTATTATAAAGAGTAAGGCACAGTCTATGATTCTCAAGGTGTGCAATGATAAATTTTGGCACATATCATTCCATAATTATGGAATGTATAATTTATATATTGGCATGCATATCATTTGTATATCATATCACTTGTATGTATCATTTGTATTTTGTATCACTCATATGTATCATTCCATAAAAGTTTGTTTTTATAGAATAATATATATGCCTTATATTAAGGAGATTTAAGAGAATGTAGGTGCATAACTATAAGTGAGACTAATGATCATTCATAAATGAAAGTTCTACATAAAAGGGACAAAATCATATTTTGAAGATAAGTGGAAGGAATTTATTTATTTTAGCTGAGCATATGATAATGTCTAGGAATAATCTACTGAATTCCCTCAGGTCTCAACTATAAGATCAGTGGACATTGATTGAATTTATTCCTATTTTTCTGTTATTTTACAGTCC
The DNA here is from genome assembly GCA_004027185.1 of Glis glis. NCBI lineage: Eukaryota > Metazoa > Chordata > Mammalia > Rodentia > Gliridae > Glis > Glis glis. The sequence goes on along the minus strand of PVJS01027055.1, from coordinate 135 downwards.
TGAGTAATTTTTGAAGTAATCTAGATAATGAAAATGTATATTATAGGTGTGGATACTTACATTTCAACTTATATAATATCTTACACAAACTGTATCATAAAGCATATCAAGCACATACAAAATAAATTAAAATTA
>PVJS01027054.1:0-26534 GCA_004027185.1 Glis glis | reverse complement strand
TGAAAGGAGACTTGTAGAAGTAGATCTCTGTTCTTCCCAGCTACCCTGACTAAATTTAATTCATTTATGACTTCAAGTCTTTCATGTGAGTGTGCTTCTAAATCTACAGTATCTATGGTAGAGAGTATGAAGAGCCTGCCCACCCTTCCCCTGTGCAGCCCAGAGGAGAGTAGACAGAACCTGCCTGCAGTTCCCATGTGGTGTCTGAGGAAGAGTAGAGATAGCCAGCCTGCTGCTCCCCTGCCCAGCCCAGAGGAGAGTGCCCAGAGCCTGCCTTTCATTCCCCTGTGCAGCCCAGAGGAGAGTGTCCAGAGCCTGCCTCTCATTCCCTGTGCATCCTGGAGGGGAGTAGAGTTCCCCAATGGAGACTTTGGCAGCATAGACACAGCCCAACCACCTCTGGTCTCCAGCCCATCCCAGAGGAGGGTACTGACAGCCAGCCTGTCATTTTTCTGTGTAGCCCAGAGGCAAGTAGACAGAGCTGCCTGCTTTTGTCATGTGGTGAATGAGGAATAATAGGGAAAGCCTGCCCACTGCACCCCTGCCCAGCCCAGAGAATACCCAGAGCTCACCTGCCATCCCCCTGTGCAGCCTGGAGGAGAGTAGAGAGAGCCAGCCTGATGTCCCCCAATGAAGACTAGGAAAGAGTAGAGACAGCCTGGGAGCCACTCCTGTGCCCAGACACAGGAGAGGAGAGAACCTGCCCACCCTTTCCCTGAGCAGCCCGGAGGGGAGTAGACAGAGCTGCCTGCTGTTTCCATGTGGCCACTGAGGAAGAATGGAGACAGCCCACCTGCCTTTCCCCTTACCCAGGCCAGAGGAGAGGACCCACAGCCTGCCTGTGACTCTCCTTCCCAGTACAGAGGAGAGTACACAGAGCCTGCCTGTCATTCCCCTGCACAACCCAGAGGAGAGTGCTGACAGCCTGCCTGACATTCCCCATACAGCCCAGAGGACAGTACAGAGAGCTCTTTGAAATTGTAGCAACAACAGATAAGATCTCTTTAATCATGGAGTTTGTGAGCAGGGGGATGCAGCCCATTGTCATGCAGGAGGAAGAGCTATTGCCACCAGAAAGGCATGGTGTGCTATTGCCACCATAAAGGTATCATGTACAGGGAACTGAAGCCAGACAACATCTTGCTGGACCAAGAAGACAACATCAAAATTATTGACTTTGGGCTTAGCTACAAGATCACCACTGGGCAACAACTAAAGTCTTTCTGTGGAATTCTCCACTTCTAGGACCCTGAGTCCTACCAGAAGCAACCATATGGCCTGAAGTTGGATATTGGGGGCTTGGGTATCCTCCTCCACTTTATGTTGACCAAGACTCTCCCCTTCAATGGTACAACCTTTGAAGAGCTGAAGGAGCAGGTCATGTGAGGTACCCTCTCGCCTTTCCATTGAGGCACAGGACATCATCAGGCAGCTACTGACAGTAGACCCAGTCGAGAGGCCAATGGTGGGAGAAATTCTGGGGCACCTGTGGCTGATCTTTGGTATTTACCAACTCCTTGTGAGCCACTTCCCAAACAGCCCAACCCCATGATACTAAGGGTCATGCATTACCTGGGGTATGACACACAAGACCTGGCTGTCTGTGTCTGACTATTTAATCATACAATGGCCAGCTACCAGGTAGTTCAAGACAGGGTGAGCCCAAGTGCATGCCAGCTTAGTTGGGAGCTTTGGGGAGTCAGATCCTTAAAATCATAGAGACCGGTGAAACCATCTTATTAGTAATGGAATTCGTGAATGGGGGGTGATGCCCAGTGGCAGGCGGAAGTAGGAGGCACAATGACACTTCAAACAGATCCTATGTGTGGTGTGCCATTGCCGCTGGAACCTCACAAGGAGCCACTGTGAGGAAATCTCCAGCACGGACTATATAGGAATCTGGCTTGGGCTGGGTTTTTGTCCAAAAGTACAGGGAGCTGTTCCCTAGTGCCCTGTAGGACTGTAGCTTGGCAGTTCTGTACTTTGGATCTGAATGGCTTAGAGTTTTGGCTTTGGATTTTTGGTTTGGACTTTTCTCAGACCCTGGAGATGCAGAGCCCATAACTGGGGGGACTAGGTGACTGCATAGCCCGGGCGAGAATCTTCCTGGAAAAAGAGACATGAATGTCTGCAATGATACTTCCTGACAAGACGTTGATACAACAGAAGGAAAGGAGATTAACAGCTAGTGAGTAGAATTTCAAACAACCAAGATCTTATATTCATCTCTTCCAAATACAGAGTTCTGTTGCCCACTTTTATATCAGAGATACAGAACCCAAATGAGGCAAAAGGATACTTTTATTCTGTTTTTATTTTAGTTCAAAGAAACTGCAATGTCTAGGAAACAAAGCCAGAAGGATTCATCAGGATTTAATTTTGATTTGCAGTCTAATACCGTACTGGCCCAGGGAAGAACTTTTGAGAACATGAAACAAAATAGTTCCCAATAAGAGCAACAATGAAACCATCCTGGTTTTGCAGCACTTTGATAATTGTGTGGACAAAACAGTACAAGCATTTATGGAAGGTAGTGCCAATGAAGTACTCAAAGAATGGACGGTAACAGGCAAGAAAAAGAACAAAAAGAAGAACAGCAAATCAGAGCCTGCAGCAAAGCCTGCAGCAGAAGCAAGTCTCCCAGATTCCAGTAAATCGGTTTCTATTCAAGACGAACAGCCTGCGCCTTCCTCAGGAAAAGGTGGCATTAATGGTTACCGTGTCAACGGTGCCATCAATGATGCAGAGTCTGTGGACTTACTCAGTGAATGTTTGGAGACACTTTCAATAGATGCCCAAGAACTGGAAGATCCTGTTTGGTTCACCAGATACACTGAATAGAACGGGAACTATGCTGGAGAATGGTGTCTCCAACTTTTTTTTTTTTTTGCAGTACCAGGGATTGAACCCAGGGGCATTTTACCTCTGAGCTACACCCCCAGCCCTATTTTTTATACTTTATTTTGAAACCGGGTCTCATGAAGTTGTGGAGGGCCTCACTAACTAGCTGAGGCTGGCTATGAACCTGGATCCTCCGGTCTCAGCCTCCCAAGTACTGGGATTACAAGCATGTGCCACTACACCAGGCTTGGTGTCTCTAACTTTGAGCCCATGTTTTTGACTATGCACTCTATTCAGAATGCTCAGCACTCAAGGAATGCTGCCAAATCTCTCTCAAGATCCACCACAGGACCTCAGCTTTCAAACCTGGGGATGGAGGATGTTCCACTCTCTTCCACCAATAAAAAGCAAGGTTCCAATGTCAAAACATCTGTAAAAGACCTCCAACACTGTAGAGTGTCTCTTGCATGGTATCGAGTTGTAGTTAAAGAAGAGATGGATGCTTCCATAAAGAAAATGAAGCAAGCTTTTGCCGGGTTGTAGAGCTGTTTAATGGATCGAGAAGTGGCATTGCTTGCTGAAATTGACAAAGTAAAAAGTGAAGCAATGGAAATTTTGCTTAGCTGACAAAAGAAAGCTGAGCTTCTAAAGAAGATGACTGATGTGGCTGTGCGGATGTCAGAGGAGCAATTGGTTGAGCTCAGAGCTGATATCAAGCACTTTGTTAGTAAATGTAAATATGATGAAGACCTGGGACGAGTAGCCCGGTTCACCTGTGATGTAGAGACTCTGAAGAAGAACATTGATTCATTTGGACAAGTGTCCCATCCAAAGAACAGTTATTCCACCAGATCTCAATGTAGCTCAGCTGTATCTGTGCCCTTGAGCCCAAGTGATGCCTCTGCTGCTTCTACCTGTGCCTCTGCTCCCAGCCTTACAGGTGCTAACAAGAGAAGCTCTACACCAGGAGAGACCCCTTCAGCCACAGCAGACTCAGGCAGTTGACCCTACCAGTCTCATCGGGAGGTGTTGCTGGGGAACAGATGAGAAGGACAAGGCTACAGGCCACAAGGCCAAAAGTCCAGTGACTCCATGAACCAAGGGCGACATGATAGTGTGGGTCGTTACAGAAATGGCTCCTGGTATTCATCTGGTTCCAGGTATCAGAGTGCTCCGAAATACTAGCGAATGGGGCCAAGCTCACTCTGCAGGGATCAATGGAACTGGAGCCAGCATGGAGTCTTTCCCGCCCAAGCCCTCATTCAAAAGGGGCTCCCCCAGTGCAAACCCAGGACCTCTCAGCCCGAACCTGTGACCTCTTGAGAGAATTTCCAGCTGGCCTTTCTCCTCTATCTCACACAATTCAACTTGATAACTGGACTTTAGAAAACATATAAGTAGATTTAATAACAAAGAGACGTTTATGCCTACCACTTTTTGTGCCATTCTAAGTATTTTTTGTTTCTTCTCTTCTTATTTCCTCTTTACCATTTTTAGAGGGAAACTGTTCTTTCCCTTGACCTTTCCCAGTGATATGGAGTGATTCTCATTGGTCATTTCAGCCAGGATTCAAGGGGCAACTATTTCCAGGTTTCCCAAGGGCAAGAAACATTCCTTCCAGGGTACTAGGTCTTCCAACTGCCCCAAGGGGCCTTACTCAGCAAGTCCCCACTGTTGAGGCTGTCTCAGAAGGAAGTGGGTCAGAGCTAGTCCTGTCACCTTTTCATCCTAAGCAGAAGCCACAGATGCCTGCCAGGTTTCCTCTAAACAGTAGTTTGACCAGGAGAGGCAGTGAGGGGATTGTATACTGCACAGGATTAGCCAGAAAAGGAAAATGTTAACTGGTGAAAGGAAGAGAACATTAGGAAACATTTGAGAATCTGGCTCTCTCCCAGTATGTGCCTGAGATTTGACACTTGAATCAGGGTTTCAGTCCCCTAAGCTTGGCACCATAGCTTAACCTGCAGTTTCTTCAAAATTCCCAAAGCCTTGTTTCCTGTTACCTTAGGCTGCAAGCCAGTCTAAGGAAGTCAATAGGAAAGTAGCATTTAATTAAAGTTTTTTAAAAGTTTAAAAAAAGTATTTCTTTCAGTGTTTGGAGATTTTTTCAATTGATGTTCTCCCCCTTTCCTGAATCCTGTTCTGATCCTGAACCAAATTTATAGCAATATAATTAGTATTAATCTAAGGTGTTACCCATCAAAAAATTGCTGCAGTCAGTCTTTATAGATAAATAAATAAAAACAACTGCAAACAAAAAATTGCTTAGACAATGAACAACATATTTTTAATCATGGAGTTTGTGAGCAGGAGGCTGCTGCCCATTGGCATGCAGGAGGAGGCTCAGTGGCACTTCAGACAGATCCTGAGTGTGGTGCACCATTGCCAATGGAACCTCACAAGGAGCCACCGTGAGGGAGTCTCAAGCACGGGCTATATAAGGATCTGGCTGGTGCTGGGTTTTTGTCCATAAGTAACGGGAGCTCTTCCCTAATGAACTGTAGGACTGTGCCTTGGCGGTTCTATGACTTTGGACTTTTGGCTTGGAGTTTTAGATTTGGACTTTTGGCTTGGACTTTGGCTATGGAAATTTGGCTTGGACTATTGGCTTTGGATTTTTGGATTTTGGATTTTAGGCTTTCTTTTTAACTGCTGGGGACTTGATGACCAGTAAGATACAGAATTGTATGGCAAGGCCAGGCCTCTGGACCAACTCTGCCTCTGAGGAGGCCCTCAAGGGCCATTATACCATCCTGGGGGAAATTGGTCAGGGCACATTTGGCTGCCTCTACTTGGCTTGCCATATCCTCACTGGGACCCCGAGGTGGCTCTAAAGGTCTGAAAAAATCAAGGCGTTGGCTCTCCCTCATTATGTCCAAGCTGGGCATAATGAGGACAGTGGATAACAAACACATTTTCTGGCTCTTTGAAACTGTGGAGAAAAAGAACAACATATTTTCAGTGATGGAGTTTGTGAAAGGGAGGCTGCTGAACATTGGCAAGCAGGAGGAGGAGGCTTGGCAGCACGTCTTACAGATTCTGAATGTGGTGCGCCATTGCCACTGGAACCTCACAAGGAGCCACTGTGAGGGAGCATCAAGCACGGGGTATATAAGGATCTGGCCAGGGTGGGGTTTTTGTACATAATGACAGGGAGATCTTCTCTGGTGACCTGTAGGATGGTGGCTTGGTGGTTCTGTGGTTTTGGATCTGATTGGCATGGAGTTTTGTTTTTGGACTTTTGGCTTGGACTCTTGGCTTGGACTTTGACTTTGGACTATTGGCTTGGAATTTTGGCTTTGGATTTTTGGATTTTGGACTTCAGGCTTTGTTTTTAACTGCTGGGGACTTGATGGCCAGTAAGATACAGAGTTGTGATGCGAGGCTAGGCCTCTCAACCAACACTCCCTCTGATGAGGCCCTCAATGGCTATTATACCATCCGGGGGAAATTGGCCAGGGCACGACTGGCCGCATCTACCTGGCCTGCCATGTCCTCACTGGGACTGAGGTGACTGTAAAGGTCTGAGAAAAATCACAGCATCGGCTCCCCCTCATTTTGTCAGAGCTGGACATAAAAAGGACAGTGGAGCTGCAACACCTGCTCCATCTTTTTAAAATTGTGGAGATAACGAACAACATATTTTTAATCATGGAGTTTCTGAGTGGAGGACCCCTGTCCATTGACATGCAGATGAAGGAGGCTCAGCAGCAAGTCAGACATATCCTGAGTGTGGTGCATCATTGCCACTGGAACCTCACAAGGAGCCACTGTGAGGAAGTCTCAAGCACAGCCTATATAAGGATTTGGCCTGGGTTGAGTTTTTGTCCATAAGTACAGGGAGCTCTTCCCTGGTGACCTGTAGGACTGTGGCTTGGTGGGTCTGTGACTTTGGACTTTTGGCTTAGAGTTTTGAATTTGGACTTTTGTCTTGGACTTTTTTTTGATTTGGACTTTTGACAGGGACTATTGGCTTTAGATTTTTGGATTTTGGATTAGGCTTTGTTTTGAACTTCTGGGGACTTGATGGCCAGCAAGATACAGAGTTTTGAGGCGAGACCAGGCCTCTCGACCAACTCTCCCTCTGAGGAGGCCCTCAATGCCCATTACACCATCCTGGGGGAAATTCATCTAGACACATTCAGCCACATCTACCTAGCTTGCCATATCCTCACTGGGACCACAGTGGCCGTAAATGTCCGAGAAAAATTAAGGCGTCAGGTTCCACTCATTATGGTGGAGCTGGACATAATGAGGATACTAGAGCACCAACACATGGTCCATCCCTTTAAAATTGTTTAGACAATGAACAACAAATATGTAATCATGGAGTTTCTGAGCGGGACTCTGCTGCCCATTGGCATGCAGGAGAAGGAGGCTCAGCATCACTTCAGACAGTTCCTGAGTGTGGTGCGCCCTTGCCACTGGATCCCCACAAGGAGCCACTGTGAAGGAGTATCAAGCATGGGCTATATAAGGATCTGGCCAGGGACAGAAAGCTCTTCTCTGGTGAACTGTAGGACTGTGTCTCATCGGTTCTTTGACTTTGGATGTTTGGCTTGGAGCTTTGGCTTTGGACTTCAGCCTTTGTTTTTAACTGCTGTGGATTTGATGGCCAGTAAGATACAGAGTTGTGAGGCAAAGCCAGGCCTCTCAACAAACTGTCCCTCTGAGGAGGGCCTCAGTGGCCATTATACCATCCTGGAGGAAATTTTCCAGGGCACGTTTGGCCGTATCTACCTGGCCTTTGATATCCTCACTGGGACCTAGGTGGCTGTAAAGGTTTAAGAAAAATCAAGGTGTCTGCTCCCCCCCCCATTATGTCAGAGCTGGACATAATGAGGATATTGGAGCACCAACATATGGTCCATGTCTTTGAAATTGTGCAGACAACAAACAACATGTTTTTAATCATGGAATTTCTGATTGGGAGACCCCTGCCCATTGACATGCAGGAGAAAGGGGCTGGGCGGCACCTCAGACAGATCCTGAGTGTGGTGCGCCATTGCCACTAGAACTTCACAAGGAGCCACTACAAGGGAGTCTCAAGCACGGGCTATATAAGAATCTGGCTGGGGCTGGGTTTTCGTCCATTAGGACAGAAAGCTCTTCCCTGGTTGACTGTAGGACTGTGGTATGGTGGTTCTGTGACTTTGGACATTTGGCTCTGAGTTTTGGATTTGGAATTTTGGGTTGTAGTTTTGGCTTTGGACTTTTGGCTTGGACTATTGGCTTTAGATTTTTGGATTTTGGACTTTAGGCTTTGTTTTTAACTGCTGGAGACTTGATGGCCAGTAAGATACCGAGTTGTGAGGTGAAGCCACACTTCTCGACAAACTCTCCCTCTGAGGAGGCCCTCAATGGCCATAATACCATCCTGGGGGAAATTGGCCAGGGCAGGTTTGGCCCCATCTACCTGGCCTGCCATATCCTTACTGGGACCAAGGTGGCTGTAAAGGTCTGAACAAAATCAAGGCATCGGCTTCCCTTTGTTATGTCAGAGCTAGACATAATGAGGATACTGGAGCACCAACACATGGTCCATGTCCTTAAAATTGTGGAGACAATGAATAACTTTGTTCTTAACTTTGTTTTTAACTGCTGGGGCCTTGATGGCCACTAAGACACAGTGTTGTGAGGTGAGGTCTGGCTTCTCGACCAACTCTCCCTGTGAGGAGGCCCTCCATAGCCATTACACTGTCCTGGGGGAAGTTGTCCAGGGGACATTTGGTTGCATCTACGTGGCCTGCTATATCCTCACTGTGACTGAGGTGGCTGTAAAGTCTGAGAAAAATCACGGTGTTGGCTCCCCCTCGTTATGTCAGAGCTGGACATCAAGTGGACAGTGGAGCATCAACACCTGTCCATCTCTTTAAAATTGTGGAGACAACAAGCAACATATTTTGAATCATGGAATTTCCATGCAGGAGACCCCTGCCCATTGGCATGCAGGAGGAGGAGGCTCGGTGGCACTTCAGGCAGATCCTGAGTGTGGTATTCAATTCCCCTGGATCCTCTTAAGGAGCCACTGTGAGGGAGTAACAAGCATGGGCTATATAAAGATCTGGTTGGGGCTGGTTGTTGTCTATAAGTCCCAGGAGCTCTTCCCTGGTGACCTTTAGGACTGTGGCTTGGCAGTTCTGTGACTGTGGACTTTTGACTTAGTTTTTGATTTGGACTTTTGGGTTGGATTTTTGGCTTTGGACTATTGGCTTTGACTATTGACTTTGAATTTTTGTATTTTGGACATTAGGCTTTGTTTTTAACTGCTGGGGGCTTGATGGCCAGTAAGATACAGAGTTGTGATGAGAGGCCAGGCCTCTAGACCAACTCTTCCTCTGAGGAGGCCCTCAATGACCGTTATACCATCCTGGGGGAAATTGGCTAGGGCACATTTGTCCACATCTACCTAGCCTGCCATATCCTGACCGGGACCGAGATGGCTGTAAAGATCTTAGAAAAAGAAGTCGGAAGCTTTCGCACCAGCGAGGCAGCGGTTGGGGCAGCGGTGGCGTGCAGGACTGGAGTGGACAGGGCCAGTCCTTTCAGGCTGCCTGCCAGGTGCACCTGGCAGGCCGATCTGAGAGCGCGATCGCAGTGCAGAGCCCTGATGCTGTCCTGCCCTGGATTCCGTTCCACAGCTGGGGACTCGGGAAGTGGAATTCCAGCGGCCGCTGCAGCGACTCAGGTGCAAGGTGAAGGCAGCATGAGCGGTCCCTGACAAGCCTTAGGGCAGATTGAGCCATTTGGTTTTTTTAGAAGGGAGAAGACGAAGGCCCTCTTGCAAGGCAAAGCTTCAGTGCCTAAAGGGGTTGTGGACTTTCTGAATTTCAAGAAATGTGAAGTTGGAGCATAGCAGAGGACGTATAAAAGACAACACAGATCATAAGGAAGACTGATGAAGAAAAATAACATGATTCAGGCACACCATTGAGTTCTTGGGGATGCCCCAAAGTGTCTGGATGGGAAACTTATGAAATACAAGACAAGAGCCCAACTCAGGAAGCGTACACGAGAATAACTTTAAAGGAACCTATCGGTAGATGCAAAACAGTAGCTGTCAGAGTGAGTGTTCATAGAAATACAGAAAACAGATTACAGCTTCCACATGCTGCCAGCAGAGAATCCAGAGACCTGTTGTAAGCTGGAGGTCAGCAGAGACGAAAGCAAGCAGCGGCTCGCTCCACACTCAAGAGACCAAACAGCGGAGGCAACAGCGGTTGCAGCGGTGCCATCTCAGCAGGACTTTGCTGGTGGCTACCAGCATTATGGCTTCCACACAAGACCAATGGAGACACCAGCGACCTGTTGTGAACCCATCAGCAGCAGAATAGCAGCAGTGAAGGCGAGCAGCAACTAGTTCCACGCGCGACACAGACCTGAACTGCTGCATCGGCAGAAGCAGCAGCGGCGCCATCTTGGTCAGATCATGCTGATAGCAACTGGCATTGCGGCTTCTGCAGGCCACCAACAAGGAAGCCAGGGAGCTCTTCTAAAACTGCAGAGCATCAGCGACGGGTGCGAGCAGCAGCTCGATCTACACTCGGCAGAGTCCCCAGGGCCCAGAGGCCTGAGCAGAACCTGTGGCAGCGACTGAGCCCACCCCCCCAGAGATTAAAAGCAGCGTTCAACGAGACCGTAAGCCAATGAGCTGCCCCAGGGGAGACCACCCGGCGCAGCCACAGGGACTCGTGGGGTCTGAGACAGTGCGGATTGCCCCAGCAGAGGCAGGAGTGGGGTCTGTTGTGGGACGCGGTAGATGCATGGGCTATATAAGGATCTGGCTGGCACTGGTTTTTTGTCCATATGTATAGGGAGCTCTTCCTTGGTGAACTGTGGGACTGTGACTTGGCCAACTAAGAGGCCAACAGCTGAACAAATCCTGCGGCACCCGTGAGTGAGTCAGAGTGTTATACCAAACACCTGAAAGCCATGATCATAAGAGTCATGTGCTTGCTGGGTTATGACCCACACTGACCAATGTGACCACATATCACATTGGACAACACAGGGTGAGCTGGGGCACAGAGTTTATATTTCAGGTTAGCCTTCAACATCAGGGCATTTGGCTCGCTCCATGCCCATAAAATCCTCCTGCCTTCACTCCCCCACAAATTGGAAAGCCAGCAAGCCTGCCCTTCCATCTCCCCCATCTTGCTCTCTGGATATTCGCTGGCTAAGGAGGACACACAGTCAGGGCAGAAGGGGGCAGAAGACTCAGCCTACCTGCAGAAGGGGGCAGAAGACACAGCCTACCTGCCTTTCCCCTGTGCTGTCTTTGGGAGAGTAGAAACAGTTTGCCTGCCACTTCATTGCATAGCCCAGGGCAGTCCTTGAGGGGAGAAGACAGAGCCTGCCTATTATCCCCAGTGGACACAGGGGGAGAGAAGAGACAGCCCGGCTACCACCCCCCGACCCGCAGGAGAGTTCATAGAGCCTGGCCACCCTCCCTATTTGCAGCCAAAAGGGGAGTAGACAGAGCTTGCCTGCTGTTCATATGTGGTGACTGAGGAAGGATAAAGATAGCCAGCCCACTGCTCCCCTCACCAGCCCAGAGGAGAGGACCCAGAGCCTGCCTGTCATTCCCCTGTGCAGCCCAGCGAAGAGGGCTGAGAACCTGTCTCTCATTCCCCAGAACAGCCACAGGAGAGTGGAGAGATCCTGCCTGCTGTCCCCAGTGGAAACTTTGGAATCATAGACCAGCCCATGTTGCCTCTGTTCTCCAGCCCATCCCTGAGGAGTGCTGAGACCCTGCCTATCATTCCCCCGTGCTTACCTGAATCACCAGCTAATTAAGAGAGACATGTTCTCATAATGAAAACACAGAGAAATGACAGGCTAAGCAGGGAGCAGCATGCAGGCCATCCCTGAAGCCCTCACAGCAACAGCATCAAGGCCTAGGCGTGGGGAAGAAAAGAGGCCTGCAGCAGGCAACATCTTCATTGCAGCAGCCCACTCCCCAAACAGCCGTGATGCACAGGGTAGGTGACTGGCTGACATTTGTGAGCAGAGCCCCAATGCGAAGAGCGCCCTCTCACTCACTCCCCACTCCCACTCCCCTATACATGACTTTTCCACTCAGCAGGCACTAAGGAAATGTGAGTAGGTTCAATATGTACATCTTTACACCTCTCAAAAGTTGAGCCACTCCCACTATCTAGAGGGGTCTTTATGAGAATGTAAGAAGGGATTTTGCTCTCATTTCAGTAACCAATGTAAGTGTGGCTCAGGGTTAGTTAAGGTTATAAAGTGACTAGTGGTCACTTACTGTTCATCAACTTGCAAGCATAATTGCAGAAACTCTACCCAGTGCTGAGCACACTTGAATATCATGATGTCAATGTCATTCAAGGATAATGTCCCCATAACCAAGCACCAGAGCTAAATGAACAAGTTCCCTTTCAGCCCTTGATGAACAGTTCAAGTACCATGGTGCTACTGGAATAATTCTGGGCCTTGCCTCTTCAAATGCTTCAATGTCTTACTACTAGAATTGGTAAGAAAATATCTCACCAGAGCCCCAGGTCAGGATGAACCAAAGGAAGAAGGCTGATTGGATAGCCTTGAAAGTTATTTCAGTGTATCTTCTGACTTGGGGGAAGCTCCTGCTCTCCTGGTGATGTTCCACAGAAGCTTCCTGACCACCAGTTCCTGAATTATACATGGGGCCCAAAGCTCCAGACGGAGGGTTCCAGGGACCCTCATCACTAGTGCAATGTTTAAGTAGAAACAATTCTTTTTTTTTTTTTTGCGGTACCAGGGATTGAACGCAGGGGCGTTCTACCTCCACGCTATGCCCCTGGCCCCATTTTTTTACACTTTATTTTGAAACCGGGTCTCACGAAGCTGTGGAGGGCCTCACCAAGTAGAGAGAGAGAGAAAGAGAGAGAGAGAGAAAGAGACAGGGAGAGAGAGAAAGAGAGAAAGCATGCGCGCATGTGCGCGTGTGTGCATTCGCGAACTGAGGCTGGCCGCGAACCCGGATCCTCCGGTCTCTGCCTCCCAAAGTACTGGGATTACAAGCGTGCGCCACCACGCCCGGCTAAGTAGAAACAATTCTTCCTAATAACACATCGACCAAAGAGTTCACTGCTCCAGTTTCCTACAAAGCTCATGATCAAATTCTCATCTGACATCCAGCACTGGGATCTTTACTTCCTTCACCCAATATGTCCCATTGTCCTATATATAGGACACCTATAAAAACTTAAATTGAGCGATTTTATAGGTGTCTTATACTTTTTATTTTTTGGTACTGAGGATTGAACCCAGGGGCATTCTATCTCAAAGCTACACCCTCAGCCCTTTTTATATTTTATGCTGAAACACAGTCTCGCTAAGTTGCCGAGGCTGGCCTCGAACCTGCAATCCTCCTGTTTCAGCCTCCCAAGTACTGTGATTACAGGAGTGCACCACCATGCCTAACTCCTATAAAATGTTAGAGGTTATAGGGATTCTGTATATAAGAAAATGAAACATAATGGGTTAAAATGTGAAGGAAATAGATACAGGCAAAACATCCCCTGCCGCCTCTCCATAAAAGAGGTGCTGGGCTCCCCTAACAGCAGCACCACCCCTCCACTGCAAAGGAAGGAGGCTCTGGGCAGGGCACAGGAAGCCACAGGTGAAAGGGATCCCACAGCCAAATGGGGACAGACTGCTGCAGAGCAGAGGACAGCTCAATGGACTCCGTCCTGTCTGTCTTGGCTGAAGGAAGGGCCCTGTACAAGGCCGCCCTATGACACTGCATGATGACTGAGACCGGGCAGCAGCTAGTGGACCCAAAGTGGTCCCAGCAGCCACTTTTGCCCTGGCCCAACAGAGCTGCACTGAGTTATATCTCAGTAGTAAAAGTGTAAAGTCCCTTTGAAAGGGGAAAACTACCAACTTTAAAAAAGGCGGGAAAACCAACAAGTGAGCAACGTTGGCTTTTCCTATTCTGGTTCCCATTGTATATTCAACTGTAGTGGACAGACCTCAAAGTGAACAACACGGAATAGCAGGTCCTGCCCCTCACCTATGTGCATCCCTCCCTACCCCACCCTCCTTCCCTGCCAGCCCCTGTCCTCTCCAGCCCCGAGCCCCTGCCCACCGCTGCTCAGTCGGGGCCCGCTTCTGCTTGGCCAGGCTTCAGCTGGAAGGGTGTGACTTCTGGGACTCCAGGGACCAAGTCCACGAGTGCAGAGATGCCACCTGGAACTGCTTCCACTCCCCCTCACACAGCATCCGCAGCTGCTCCAGCTGCAGGTCCTCCTCCTTGGCCTGCCTAAGGGACAGCTCAATGGTGTTCTCCATCGGGTGTTGGTCCTACTTGTCCTGCAGTGTGCATACCTCATCCATGTGGCCTGTGGCCTTGACTTGCCTGATGAACGTGATGCTGTGGATCTGCTGTAGGAGGGGGTCGGGGTCTTCACCCTGTCCCTGGCCTTCTGACAGTGGGAGCCAGCCCTTGGCCTTTCTCAAGGGGGCAGGGCCCCTGTGCACATTGGCCAAAGGAGATGCCAGGCCACTCTGCCTCTCCTCAAGTCTTTGCTGGGACTCTAGGGCAGCCTGGGGAGACACCAAAGCCACAGGGTCACCATGGTCACCTGCCAACAGCAGCTCAAAGCACCAGCAATACTCCAATATCCCTCCTCTGGACTAAGATATCCAACTATAAAATCAAGAGGATGGGGGGAGGCATACTTTGGTTTTCAAAAATAATAAGGAATAAGATTTTCTCAATCTTAGTCTCATTGCTGTATACTCTTAAGTCACCAAGATTGATTACCCTCACCTATACAATATTAGAATCACACACAATGTTAAGTACACATATTATTTTGTTGTTGTTGCTGTTGTTTTGTGGTGCTGGTGACTGAACCCAGAAGCATTCTACCTCCAAGCTACAGCCCCAGCCCTTTTTATTTTTTTGTTCTGAAATAAAGTCTCACTAGGTTGCTGAGAGTCTCACTAAATTGCTGAGGCTGTCCTTGAGAATCTGCGATCCTTCTGTGGGAGACAGAAGTACAGGATCACAGGTTTAAGGACAGCCTCAGCAACTTAGCAAGACCCATAACAACCTAGAGACCCTGCTTCAAAATAAAAAGGGCTGGGCATTTAGCTCAGAGATAGAATGCCTCAGGGTTCAATCCCCAGTACTAAAAATAGTGTGCATTCCAATGTGTGGGAACCTCTTGGTGTCTTGGCCCCTGCAAGCCCTACTGGAGGGACAGCCGCCAATCTCTCTGCTGGTCGAGGCATGAGAGAATCAACAGAACTTCTGAAAGAAAACCAGGACCTGGCAAGAAAAATAAACGACTGTTCTGGTCTCCGCAGATGAGCATGGAGCCGAACAGAACAGAAGACAAACACAGACTTGAGAGAGTGGGAGAGCAAGAGGCGACGAAGCTTCACTGATGTCCTGGGAGCCAGTGTGGTCTCCAGGAGGTGGCGGCCACAGGGGGCCTGGGCTCTGCGCACCTGTCTCTCCACAGTCCTCTTCCTCGCCATGTCCTGCTTCCTTTTCTTCTTCAGTTCCTCAAACTCTTCCTTGGTTGGCAGTGACATCAAACCCAGCAACTTTTCCTGTAGGGAGTCACAGAATTTTATACTTAAGCAACTTCGTGAGACCCGGTTTCAAAAATAAAGCATAAAAAAGTAGGGCCGGGGGTGTAGCGCGAAGGAAGGACGCCCCTGCGTTCAATCCCCGGTACCGCAAAAAAAAAAAAAGAATTTTATACTTAATCCCATCTGGAAAAAAAAAAGCCTTAAGCCCTGTCTGCTGAAACTAAGCCAGTCCACCCCTGGACAGTGACAGTCACTGAGCAGCAGGACAGGAAGTCACTCTGACTCCAGGCCAGAGTCAACTTCCAAACAGGCCTGCCTTCTCCTTAGGAAAGGGACACACCAGATGCCCTGGTGTTCACCTGCCCCAGCTCCTCCGTGGGCCTTCGTCCTGACACCCTGTCTACTTTGGACACCATCAGCGCCCTCTTGACCACTTCCTGTGACCACCCTTCAGGTCTGTCACTTTTCATTCTTTACATGCCATTATTTGTTTATATCATTTGTTTATGTATATATTTTTGGTACTGGCCCATCTGAAGTGGAATGGTTAAAGAATGGCATAGACAGTCAAAATAGTATTCCGTAGCCATTCAAATAAGAGCTGTTTGATCACTATGTAAAAAAGCTCATGATATAAATACTCAGTGATTGAAACAGGATACAAATATGCACTAATTGCCATAAGTAAAACATACAAACAGAAAAAGAATATACCGGAATGATAAGTGATATAGGATTACTAGTATTTTCCTTCTCTGTGATATCCATACTTCTCAAAATGTGGCATAATGCATTCATACTCTTTAGAAATTCTCTTTAGAAAATTCATGCTCTTCGGAAATTTTCCTTGAAGGAAAAGCCCATTTCCTATCCTCTGCCTATACCCAAGGTCCCCAACACAGCCCAGGTGCATGACAAATGCTCAGTCATTGAGAGACTGACCACACCGAATGAGCTTCACAGGGTGCAACCTGTGCAACTGCAGGGTCTCACTAGGTTGCTGAGAGTCTCACTAAATTGCTGAGGCTGGCCTAGAACCTGTAATCCTCCTGTCTCAGTCTCCCAGGACTGGCATTACAGGCATCAGCCACCATGCCTGGCACTTAAAATTCTTTACACTGTTTAAACAGGGGACGCCGGGCGTGGTGGCGCAAGCTTGTTATCCCAGTACTTTGGGAGGCAGAGACCGGAGGATCCGGGTTCGCGGCCAGCCTCAGCTCTCTCTCTCTCTCTCCTTAGTGAGGCCCTCCGCAACTTCGTGAGACCCGGTTTCAAAATAAAGTATAAAAAATAGGGCCGGAGGTGTAGCGCGGAGGTAGAACGCCCCTGGGTTCAATCCCCAGTACCGCAGAAAAAAAAAAAAAACGGGACAGCATTTTCATTATGCACCAGGTCCAGTGAATTATGAAGTAGGTCCTGCATGTTGGATGGACGATGATTCCTCATGTAAATTGTTCCCCTAGGTCTCTTTACTTCTTACACCTTAAGGGCTGATTTAACCCCAATAGCCTGTCCATGGCTCAAAAGCAGCTGCAGACTTGAGGAGCGAGCACAGGTGTGAAGGAAGCGTTTCTATCTCAGCTCCTCCTTTGCTGTTAGCTGTGGCACATTTCCTTACCGATAAAATAGGGGTGCTACTCCTGGCCTCACAGGGTAACTTTGGTACAGTAAATGAACTGTTCCATGAGGACACAGCCAGTGACAGGCACACAGCTGGTAGCAACAGCCAGATTTCTTTTGTGGCATTGGGGATTGAACACAGGGGTATTAAACCTCCAAGTATCCCCCCAGGCCTATTTTATTTTTTATTTTTAAACAGGGCTTCCCTAAGTTGCTGAGGGTCTTGCTAAGTTGCCGAGGCTGGCTACAAAACTGTTATCCTCCTCTCAAATCCTGGGATTACAGGCATGAGCCATCATGCCCAGCTTGTATTTCTTTAATAATAACAAACATTCTGGGCACAGTGGTGAATTGGGAAGCTGAGACAGGAGGATCTCAGGTTTGAGGTCAGCCTCAGCAACTTAGCAAGATCCTTTTCAAAATAAAAAATAAGATACGGCTGGAGGTATAGCTCAGAGGTAGAATGACCCTGGGTTCAGTCCCCAGTACAACAACAACAACAACAACAATAATATAATAATAATTATTATTATTATTATTATAATTATACAATAATAATTATTATTATTATTATAATAACAGCAAACATGAGAAATCCTTAACCAAGTAACAGATAATTAAGTGCCAGAGCAGGCACCTTCCCAGCCTCCTCCTCACGCTGTTCCACTGTTACCAGGACACTGTCAGGTGTCTTCAACATTCATCCAGCAGACAGGACATCACCTAAGGGACCTTACCTTGAAGCATCTATCAGCTCAAACACTTTCTGCATGTCCACACGCAGGTCATAAACACATTCCAGATTGTAGCTTGTCTCCCTGGCACTAAGGACAAATCACAGAACATTTCATCTAAGAGTCATTGTGCTGAACGGAGAGCAACTCTCAAGGTGTAAGGCCTCACAGAAACAGACACGGTCAGTTCTCTCAAAGCGACACTTCAGACTCATGGAGAAATGCAGTGTTCATTGCTTGGGCTGCACTGATCAGCCGGAGGCTGCTTTTCACTGTGCAGACAGCATAGACACTGGGCCTCTGAGGACTCGCTGTTATGCTCATCATGGGAACAAATGCCATTGAATCCACTCTGGCTCACATTTCCTAAGCAATTTCACTCTATCTAATAAAAGGTGCAAAGTGTCTACTAAATGACCTGGTCACACTACATTAGAGCAGAAAGCCACTTGGCTTTTCCCATTCAAATACTGCCCAGGGAGAAGAGGAGCCACCGGAAAGCTGACTGAGGAACCCCCAACAGGCGCACGCCAATGGCCCCGTGCTCATGGGGGTCCTGGAAAGCACTTTGACTCCCAGTCAAGGCGGGCTGGAACACCTCTGCCGGGGTGGAGTGGAGGGCAGGTGTGGTTTAACTGTCTCACAGGGACAGCAGCAGGCATGGTGTGCAGTTATGATTGATCATTCACAAGCCTGTCACTGCTCTCCCCAGTCTGCTGAATTCCTAGTGCAGGATTATGGCTCTTCACTTCTGCAGCCTCAGTGTCCAGCCTCTGGGCTCAGAGGGACAGTTCAGAAGCTCTCGTTGCTGTTGGTTGAGCCTCAGCAATGGCCCTCAACCTCCCATAGGAGATGCTGGGGATCAAACCCAGGACCTTGCACATGCTAGGCAAGCGCTCTACCATTGAGCTACCTCCCCAGCTACTTTTTCTCTCTCATTTTATTATTACTATAATAATAATAATAATAATAATAATATCCACATGCATTAATGAATTAATAATAATAATTATTATTATTATTGTAGTAGTAGTAGTAGTAGTAGTAGTAGTAGTGGTTTTGAACCCAGGGACATTCTACTTCTGAGCTATACCCCAGCCCTATTTTATTTTTTAATTTTGAAACATGGTCTCACTGTCTTCAATCCCCAGTACCAACAAAATAAAATAAATGAAAATTAAAAGTGTCAGGGGTGTGGCTTGGAGGTAGAATTCCCTGGGGCTCAATTCCCAGTACCAAAAATTAATTAATTAATTAAATTAATTAATACATAAATAAGGGCCAGGGTATAGCTCAGAGGTAGAATTCCCTGGGGTTCAATCCCGAGTACCAAAAAAAATAAAAGGGCCAGCAGTATAGCTCAGAGGTCAAATTCCCCGGGGTTCAATCCCCAGTACCAAAAAATAAATAAATAAAAATTAAAAGTGTCAGGGGTGTAGCTCAGAGATAGAATGCCCTTGGGTTCAATCCCTAGGACAACAACAAAAAAATGTAAATTGGAGCTGGTCACAGTGGCATACCTATGTAATCCTTGCTATTTGGGAGTCTGAGGAAGGAGACTTACAAGTATAAGGCCAGCCTGGGGCACCGCCCTGACCTTCACTGTGTCCTTGACACCAAGGTCCCCTGGCTCAGGTAGAGCAGGGTGCAGCAGGTAGGGAAGCAGCCCTTCTTGGGTGAGGGGGCAGCAGTGACTGGAGCCATGAGGAGATGAGCCTGCAGCCCTAGGCAGTTCACCCGTCGCTGGGCAGTTTACTGGTCACTGGTCCAGGCAACCACACGGAATCATGGGAGACACTCCTGGGAGCAGCAAGCTAAGAGGCCCTGTGCTTCCATGTGAATAAGGTATACCCAACTAATGGAAAGTTAAGTCCCTCTACCCCACCTCCCAACTTTAGACCAAAGGAAGACTGCAATTTAGGTGCCTGAAGAGTATATTTGAAAACCCATTCTTCCTTTATACAAACTCCATACTCACTTAGATGTACTTTGTGCTTGAAAGATTTCTTTGATTCAGAGGCTTTGTAGCAGATCATTTTGAAGCATTCTCTATATGTATGGTGCTGGGTTTAGTATCATGTGTTCAGAGTATTTAAGAGGGAAAGAATGAATTTGTAATATACTAGGTGGTTCTTTTGTTGCAGGAGGCTTTGATCCATGCAGATCAAGAATCAGAGGCTGAATTAAGATAAAGCAGGGCGCCGGGCGTGGTGACGCAAGCTTGTAATCCCAGTACTTTGGGAGGCGGAGACCGGAGGATCCGGGTTCGCGGCCAACCTCAGCTCTCTCTCTCTCTCCCTGTCTCTCTCTCTCTCTCTCTCTCTCTCTCTACTTAGTGAGGCCCTCCGCAACTTCGTGAGACCCGGTTTCAAAATAAAGTATAAAAAAATAGGGCCGGGGGCGTAGTGCGGAGGTAGAACGCCCCTGCATTCAATACCCAGTACCGCAAAAAAAAAAAAAGATAAAGCAGGGCTTTTTATTCACTGAGAGACTCAGTGAGCACGGCTCCAGGTCTGAGCCCTGAGCTCAGAGCATGCCAGTTCTTTTATAAATTGCTAACTTAACTTTTAGAAGGGCAGGGTGAGTGTGAGATTTGTTTTGCCTAGCATAAGCAAGATGCAGAAGCAGAGCAGCAGTTAGTCTGTGCATTGTTTCACTTTTCTCTAGCAGCTACCTGCCTTATCTTGCCATCTTAGCTGCCCAGAATGGCCCTGCTTTGTTCACCTCAGAGGGGCCTGTGAAGAAGGCTTTATTCTTCTATCTTGTCCCTAGGCTGCAAGCCAACAGTCATCTTCAAGGACATAGCTGGGCTCCCACCTCACTTTGTTTGCCTGAAGAAAAAAGTGTGAATATACAGTTTGCTTTTCCCAGACTCTTTTTCCATGTAACTTGATGCTTTTTTTAAGTTCCATCTTGATTAAAATGTATCTGTCTAAATGGATTTACTAATATTTACTTTCTAAAACCTGCCCTCTACTTATTAAAAAATGAATCAAGTAGCTGTATTATATGTAGAAATAAAGTTTAACCTGTAGATCAGGTTAACTGATTTTCAAAAATTAGATGTAAGCTACCAAGACCAGAAAATGGTGACGTTTCTCTTAGTATATAAATAAATAAAATACAAACTAAGAGTGCAGGTGGTTGTGATTCTTCACAAGCAATCGGGGGTAATGAACTCCTAGGAATAGACATTTGTATCTTACTCCAAAGTCTTATAGTTTGAAAAGTATGTAAATATAGGGTAAGTATTACTGTTTTGTTTAACAAGAACCTCATTAAAATTTTCAACTGACAGCTATGGAATTTTTTAATGATCAACACCTTTTTATTTCATTATTGTAAAACATAAGAATAAAATGTTAGTGAGAAATGGAGAAACAAAACAAGGATTGATAGAGCATTGTATTTGTATGCAACCCAGTGATCCCTCCATTGCAATGCCAAGATGTTCATGTTTGAAGATGAATGAACGTCCCAATGCCTGCGGCATTCTCAGGCATTCTTTGGAATGATGCATATTATTAACTGTTCATTGATAACAAGAGGCAGGAAAGAATCAATTGAGCACCCTTCTGAAGAAAGTGATTGATATTTGAAATCAAAGGACATATATTCTTCATGCCGCTTATGCCAAGCAATAAAAATACATTTGAAAAAATGAGTGAAATATTTACATTTATGTAGGTAGAGGTTCCCAAACAAAGAATATCATCTGAAGTGAATTAATACCACATATTGAACACCAAAAGTAGGGGTGTAATTAGGCTCTGAGGATTAGGAGAAATTTATAATGGAAAGAACAATATATATTTGATACTGGGGATTGTAACCAGGGGCATTCTACCTTCAAGCTACATTTGCAGACCCTCTTTTTTACTTTGAAACAGGATCTCACTAAATTGATGAGGGTCTCACTAAGTTGCTGAGGCTGGCCTAGAACCTGCGATCCTCCTGTCTCAGCCTACCACGAACTGGGATCAGAAGCCATGCCACCACATCCAGCTTCCTATTTTATTTTTTAGATGGAAACATAGTCTCACTAAGATGCTGAGGGTCTCCCTAATTTGCCAAGAATGGCTGTGAGCCTGTGATCCTCCTGCCTCAGCCTCCCAAGTATTGGCATGACAGGCGTGTGCCACCACACCTGACTTGTACATGGTTCTTAACTCTTGTGTCATTCCTGGGGCCGCTTCATCCTGACTTCAGCAGACACACGTCACTCTCATCCCTTTCTATCTGTTTCCTCATTTTCTTCTTTGCTTTCTGCCTGACCCTCACACAGCCATCTGTCACCTTTGCTCTCTCTCCATAGGTCCTGATTCTATCTGGCCCTATCCCTTCCTTTTCCACAAAGTTAGCATGCCCTGAGTATTTTCACTCTTGAGTCTCACATTTGCATTGACCAAGAGCAAGCGATGAACAGGACAAGTAAGAAGCTGATTTCAGGCCAGGCAAGGAGCAAGGAGCTCACTGGCATCGGAGGAGTATTTGACAAATTCATAAAGGGAAGCAAGTTTTCTTACCTTTTGTAGGTTGAAAAGAGCAGTTCCTAAGGGCCTCCATGGGACAGAGATGTAGAATTTGGAGGAAAATGAAACCTTACAAACTCAACCAAGAAATATGGATTGTAAATGCTTTCAATTGCAGTTAGAGGTCAGATGACAGTGCTCCTGGAATAATTGACTGACCATTTCCTTGTCTTCATTTATTCTTTACTTCATTACTTCCTTCCCTCTCTTCCTTCCTTCTTTTCAATATTACTTCCTCCCTTCCTCCCCTCTTTTTGTTCTTCTTTTTTTCCTTTCTGTAGTACTGGGGATTGAAAACACGGGCATTCTGCCTCCAAGCTACACCACCCTCCCTGTTCATTTTTATTTTGAAAGAGTGTCTCACTCAACTGCTGAGGGTCTCACTAAGTTGCTGAGGCTGGCCTACAACCTGTGATCCTCCTGTCTCAGCCTCCCAAGTACTTGGATGAGAGATGTGTGCCACCATGTCTGGCTTCAGAAATGACATTTCTATATAGAAAAAGGAGTTCAGGTAAAATAAAAGTTCTTACAGCTCTTATGTACACCATGAAATACTTCTATGCAACCTTCCAAAAGAAGGTTAAATGGAATCTCTCTCTTATGCACGTCCCTTTTATTAGCAACACAGCTACACAGCATTGATTACCCTCCTCTGCACCCCATTTGCCATGGCATGCCATCTGCTATTCTGTGAGGCACATCTGCTTCTGAGGCACATTTGTGAGAACATCCTTCCATTCCATCACACAATGAGGTATCACCTCCTTATATCTTAGGGAAGGGAGGGTCACTCCTGGAAATGGGAATACCTACTTATTTTGCATAAAAAAGGCTTGCAATAGAGGTGTCTTATCCAGACCCATTGCTGCTATTAATTAAGCAAATGTACCCACAAGTTTGCCAATTTTCCTGAAATGGAGACTTAGGATGCTCTTGTGTTTTTGGCACTCAACCTTGAACGCAGAGGCATTCTACCACTGACCTACAAACTCAGCTCTATTTTATAGTTTATTTTGAAACAAGGCCTCAATGAGTTGTGGAAGGCCCCGCTAAATTGCTGACGATGGCCTCAAACCTGTGATCCTCTTGCTTCAGTTACCAATGGGATTACATGCATACACCACAGCACCCGCGTATATGTCCATATTTTTAAAAAACATATACTTTAGAGGAAAAGAGAACTGCAACCAAGGAACAGAAAACACATCGTTAAGTGTTTGTCATCACGGATATAAATGTATGTTGTAGTTAACTAGCCCCTTAAGATTCAGGCCAATCACCTGAAACTGTGGACAACAGCCATTCACAAGCAAGTAAATTGTCAATTTAAATTCTACCAGTGACCTGCTTTACAATAAAGTATAAATGTTATCAGCCACAAAACACAAAGAATGTGGAAAGTATAGGAGATTAATAAAATTTCAAAACACCATTTTAGAAATGGGACAGCGGCATATGTAAAAATGAAGGGAAAAAAGAATGACTACTGGGGAAATGTCTGTCAGAGGCTGATGGTTTATTGAAATTCAATATCGGTTGGGCGCCATGGTGCATGCCTCTAATCCCAGTATGTGCGAGGCCCAGACAGGAGGATGGCAGGTTCAAGAACAGCCTTGGTGAGTAAGCAAGACTCTCAGCAATTTAGCAACACCATTTCAAACCTAAAAATAAACTGGGTTGGGGGTTTAGCTCAGCAGTACAATGCCCTCGGGTTTGTTCCCCATTACAAAAAAAAAAGAAGAAAGAAAGAGAAAATCTTTTAGATTCAGGAGACCGCCTGTCCAAAAAGATGTTAGCCAAAATATTAAACTATTAGCATCCTACTCAAAGTTATCAGCTCTGTTCCTCCACATAGTAAGACAGTGCTACAGCAGCAGAGAAATAGCTGGGTGAAGTGGCACAAGCCTGGAATTCTAGCACTTGGGAGGCTGAGACAGGAGACTCCCAGGTTGAGGCCAGCCTCAGCAACTTACTAAAAACCTGTCAGTAAATAAATCTATGAATAAATAGCAGCTGGAAGTTTAGCTCAGAGGTAGAATGCCCCTGAGTTCATTTCCCACGGCCATCTAAAAACAAAAAGGAGGCATGTGCAAAACTTCCCAGATAATTCTCGCCTTTGTTTCTGAGAACTTTACACAGACAAATCTACCCTGAGCTCTTAGAACTTTAACAATAGTATTAAAACCATTAGCTAATATAATTGAAGACAGATTCTTTAAATTTAATGTAAACTAGTTTATATGACAAGCTACTCAATCCACTTTTCCTACAATGCTAGTTGAAAATTTCTCTTTGATGTTATATATGCTGCTCTTGTTTATAGAGTTCATCAATCATCTATTCCTAGTAAGCCCAGCACTATTCAGGTAGTGGAAGTCAGTTTCGGAATTCACTTTCTTGTCTTTAGCTGACGTTGGACCTAGGCTACAAAGTGGTTATGGGACCTAAACTGGTTTATTTTGAGAAGTTCATACCAGAATGCTACCTAAAATAGACCCTGATAAGCTGATATTTAAGATAAATACATCTTTCCCTAATGCAGTGAATGTTATTTACATTTAAATGTGAGTCAAGGTTCACAAACCCACTTAGTATTTCTATCTTGAGAAAATAATTTTACTGTAACAGGAGATTCCCATGAGGCAAATGTTATGCAATTTATTTTTATTATTATTATTATTATTATTTTTTGCGCTACCGGGGATTGAACCCAGGGGCTTTCTACCTCCGAGCTACGATCCCTGGCCGTATTTTTTATACTTTATTTTGAAACTGGGTCTCACGAAGTTGCGGAGGCCTCACTAAGTAGCTGAGGCTGGCAGCGAACCCGGATCCTCTGGTCTCTGCCTCCCAAGTACTGGGATTACAAGCGTGTGCCACCATGCCCGGCTTATTTTCATTATTTTTTTAAAGACAGGGTCTCGCCAAGTTGCCTAGGCTACCCTGAAACTGGCAATCCTCCTGCCTCAGTTTGTCAAGTAGCTAGGATTACAGATGTGCCTCACCTCACCAGGCTCTATATGATACACTGTATTTTCAGGATAATATGACTGAATGAATTGCAAACAATACTTTAAATGTTTTATTTCACTAGAACAAAAAATTCCAAAAGAGATCAGGGAAAGGATAAAGGCCATTGAGGCCAAGGGCAAGGGGAAAGGGAGTACGTACACATGGCAGCTCAGCGTGCTGCTGGCCGCAGTGAGGAGCTGTGCCCAGAGCCCTTGCCCTTGGGGACAGGGCCACCCCGCATAGTGGAGCCTGTGGCAGTGTGTGAGGGACCTGCTTTCTTCCCACTGGCCGGCGGGGTCTTCAGTGGCTTTCCACCTATTGTTGTGGATGGTGTCACAGCCACACTTGCTGCCCTTGCTTTGGTGCCCCCTGAGGGTGAGGGTCTAGGCGATGTGAAGTTGCTGACCCGGGCTATGTTGATGAGGTGCCGCACCCAGCGATACCTGTCCCTATGCTGCTGCCTGGTGGGAGCCGTTAGATGCCTGGCTGGTGCTGGTGATGGCAGAGCTGCAGAGCTGGTCTTTTTCTGGCGATGCCCAGAGCTCAGGGAGGGCTGGCTGGTGACTCCCCTGTTGCCAGCACTGTGGCCGGCTGCAGTGGGTCCCCCACAGGCTGTGCCTGCACAGAGGTGGCATGGTGGGCCGAGGTGTGGCTGTGACCCGCTGGTACATTTCCAGCCCCAGGAGGCCCCTTGTTCTGTGAGCTGCTTCTGTCACTGCCCACACCTGGGGAGTGCAATGTCACAGCCATGGACTGAGGGGTGGTGTCCATGGGTTTGGGGTGTGTGCAGGCCTTGCACGGTAGGGCAGGGTAGGCCCTGGCTAACAGTGTGGAGGCAAGACTGGCATCCATCGCTGGAAACACCAGAAAAAGAGGGGCATTGGGCAGGGAAGCTCCCTGTTGCAGCCCGGCAGGAGTGACTGTGAGCCAAGGACAGTGTTGTGGGGCAAGAGGAAGGTTGGAATGTGGGGTGGGAAACCATAACAGCAGGTGAGCTGCTGGGGACTTGGCCAGGTGCCAGGTGGGGGTGCTGTGTGCTGACACTGGGCCCTGGTGGAGATGCAAAAATGACAGCGTGGGACTGAGGAGTGGTGTCCATGGCCACATCCTCATCCCGTGACTGTGGGGGCCAGGCCATGCTCACAGAAGGGATTCTAGTGGAAGAAGAGGGAGGAGGGGGAGGAGGAGGAGGAGGTGGAGGCAAAGGAGGAAAAGGTGGAGGGGCAAGGGCTGGCTGAGGAAGGGG
>PVJS01027053.1:0-26534 GCA_004027185.1 Glis glis | reverse complement strand
GAGGGAGGGAGGGAGGGAGGAAGGAAGGAAGGAAGGAAGGAAGGAAGGAAGGAAAAAGATGGAAGCAGGAGTTTGGAATCAAGAGACCCAGCCCCTAGCTTGCGTTCATATTCCAGGGTCCCTGTAATTCAGGTTGCCCCAGTGCAGTTTGGGTCGATCACCGCCTTGTGGCCATCTGCCCATCGCCCACCTCACGTGCACACAGCTCTTGTTCAGCTTTCTTGTGCAACGATCGCCGGCCCTTTGGGGAACATCTCTTGACGTGAAAGAGGACAATGAAAGCCGAAAAGCAACTCGGAGAAAAGAAAACGAGGCAGCATGCAGAAGAAAAACAATTTTTAAACAACTCTAATTCCAAGCTTCAGAGAGATAAAATATTGCACCTGGGAAATAAGACCAGGATGCTAGATATTAAAGAGAGAATCAGAGAACATGGAAGAGTTCTTAAATATCACCAATAAGAGAGCAGCAATGAAAACACGGAAGAAAAGAATGAAAGGTAAAATAGAGGAAATCCCCCAGAACAGAACACAGGCGACGAGGGATTTTTAAAGATTGTTTTAAAAATTAAAGGATGAATCTAAGCAGCCTACCATCCAGATAACAGGACATAACAAGAATTCTGAAAAGATAAACAATTGAAATAGCAATTCAGCTGGGCACCATGGTATGAACCTATAAACCCAGTATTTGGGAGGCTGAGACAGGAGACCCTCAGCAATGCCAGGGAAACCCTGTTTCAAAATTTAAAAAAGGGGCCAGGCGTGGTGGCGCACGCTTGTAATCCCAGTACTTTGGGAGGCGGAGACCGGAGGATCTGGGTTCGAGGCCAGCCTCAGCTCTCTCACTCTCTCTCCTTCTCTCTCTCTCTCTCTCTCTCTCTCTCTCTCCTTAGTGAGGCCCTCCGCAACTTCGTGAGACCCGGTTTCAAAATAAAGTATAAAAAATAGGGCCGGGGGCGTAGCACGGAGGTAGACCGCCCCTGCATTCAATCCCCGGTAGTACCGCAAAAAAAAAAAAAATTTTAAAAAAGGGTTTGGGGTGTGGCTCAGAGGTAGAAACCTCTGGGCTCAATCCGCAGTACCAAAAAAAGAAAAAAAGCAATTCAGGGTGCTTTCTTATCATTGAAGTTTCCAGTTTCAAAGGATTCACCTAGGTCTAACACAAACAATAAAAAAAAAAAAAACACACCAAGGTACATGATGATGGAATTCCTTAGCCACAGAAATGAGGAAAAGACCCCAAAAGCCCACAGAGAGGAAAATAGGGATCAGAGAAACATTAGACCATCACTAGCTGGCAGTCAGACCACAGATAAATGAGATGGTTCCGAGGTTGGAAGGTTACAGTTCTACTCTCAGGCAAAGGGGCCCTGCAATGCGAGAGCAACACGGAGACTGTGGCAGACACGCAAAATTGGAAAAGTTCTTCATCCCACGTCGCCTGTTTCAGGAAGCTACTGAAAGAGATGCTCCACCAGGACAGGATATAAACTAAGCGAATGGAAGTCGTGGAACCCAATAATTGGGGATTCGGTCCAAGAGAGAGGCATAAGGGACTTCTATGATATTGGAGAAGGGAAATTCAAGGTCGACAGCTGTGCAGTGGCCTAGAGGTCGACCTGTGGTGGCCGGGTAATGTACTCAGAAGGAAATGACACCAAGGGGGGTGGAGCTGGGAGATTACCTGGTATGTGCAAATTTGCCAGACTATAGCTCCATTTCTGAGAAAGGAGACTAGTTAATGATAGACACATTGGAAACTAAATCAAACATAATGGCAATTATCAACTCCAGGAAAAACAAACGGTTATAAAAGATAGGAAATGTAAAGTTAATATTTTGTGTGGCATGACTGTGAACACTTCACAAAGTCATAAGAGTAAGCACTGAATATTGATTTAACCAAAAAAAAAAGATAGTCTAATCAGAAGGCTGAGAGGGTAATTAGGGGAGCAGTTTAAGAGAAAATCGTCTTTGTAGTAGGAAGTCCACTGATAAAATTTAATACTAAAATATCAAGGCGTTTCTGTGTAGAGATGTTATTTAGAAAGAAGTAAGAAAATGCCAGAAGAAATCACTACAAATTGAAAGTGTTACATCTGGAGAAAAGATTTGGGGAGGGCGGGAGCAGGCTGGGGGTTCCTTTTTTTTTTCATTATAAGTCTTTTAGGACCATTTAACCTTTAAAACTATGTATGGTTTCTTTAATAAAAAATCTAAATTAACTTCACAAACAACTTTTAAAAACTGATAATCTCTAGGGAGAAGGGTGGAAAATATGCTTTGTACTTTTTTTTTCCTTCTTCTTCTTTTTTCTTTGGTGCAGGGGATTGAACCCAGGGTCTCACGCACACTAGACACAAACTTTACCACTGAACTACATCCCCCACCCTATATTCTATACTCTTACATATCCCTTTTTTATTTTACAATAGAAACATGTTTAAGTATGGTTTGTATTAAAGCTAACTTTCTAATTGTTTTTTTTTTTCAAAGCATGCCTATGTTGAACCCAGGACCCCAGTCATCACTAGGGACAGCACTGGCATCTAAGGACAGTGGAGCAGGAACAGGGACCAGGCAGGACGTGGAAGACTTGGACCAAAAGAGAGAGGGGAGGGAATTCCCAGTGGGGAAAAGTCATGGAATATTTGGCCCCAAACAAGAAACCCACACAGAGATTTTGGTTTGAATTTTCGGAAAACATTTGTTTTCGTTCCTCGTTAAAAAAAAAATGGATGACGAACGGAATTATTTGAAATGAGATTTTAACGAGAAAAAAAAAAACTCATAACATTTCATTAGCATTCTCTTACCAGCCCATTAGTAACAACTCCACAGGCTGATTTTATGAGTTTCTGTTCCTTTATGATCTCCAGTGAAAGCCATCAACACCAGGAAGGGTTTGGGTTTGTTTGTTGTTTGCTTTAAAAAAAAATTCTTTCTTCTTCCCTTAAGTGTTTTACTTGACTCTTTTTTTTTAGCCACTTTCCAGCATGCTTTTGAAGCACATTTATGTGTTTAAAGGCTCTTGGAGCAAACTTGGGCCCTCTGGAGCATGAGCCTTTTTGAGTAGCACAGAGCTTAATCTGAAGTCCAGATTCGGTCTTCAAGACTCACCCACGCTGGGATCCAGTAGTCCCTGAAAAACGGCAACGGGACACCCACTTCCCTGGGCTGTGGGTGTGATCGTTAAATTCAGGAACGATAAGCATTCAGGAATATTAAACACTAGGAACCTAGTAGGTGATCAGCAAATAGAAATTCCCCTTCCTTTCCCCCAAGCACACACAGGGAAGTCCGTAGATGCTAATGACCGGACTGACTTTTATCCTAACTGCTGATTTCCTATGCCTTGAGCACTTCTTGGAACTCCTTATCCATAATCATCTCATAGACCGATAGTGCCTAGTGAAAACTTTTTTTTTCTTTTTGGTACTGGGGATTGAACCCAGGAGCATTCTACCTCCGAGCTACACCCCCAGCCCTTTATTTTTTATTTTGAAACAGGGTCTCACTAAGTTGCTGAGCCTGGCCGTGAACCTGCAATCCTCCTGTCTCAGCCTCCCAAGTACTGGGATTACAGGCGTGCTCCACCACACTGGCTAGTGAAAACTTTGATAAGAGCTGAACAATTTCACAGCTAGGATCTGGCCTGGGGAGGCAGCAAAACAGGATTGACTCCCTGTTGTGTCTTAAGGCTCCATCTCATCCAAATTGGAGGAGGGGAGCATCAACCAGTTGTAATGCAGAGGCGGATCCCAGGAAGCGCAGCGCAGGGAGGCATGGAAATGTGATCAGGACATATGGCTAGTCCAGGAATCCCCACATCCCGCTCCTCTGGCCTGCTCTTTGCTGTGCAACCTTAGGCAAATCCCTCAACCTTTCTGGTGGTTTCTGCAGCTAGAAGGAGAGAATCATACTTGAGCTTCGTCACCCCCCACTGGTTTGTGGTGTGACTCTATGAGGAGCAGCTGGGGAATGCAGCTATGTGTCTTCTCTCCCACTGTGTCCCTCCTGGCTTTTCTGTCCCCGTCTGGCTGCCACTGGGTCGAGGTGGGACGGCAGGAAAGACCAGAGGCCTGGAGGCTCCTGGCTTCAGACTCCCAAGAGCCTGGATACACTGGCGGTTTACTGAGTGTTTCCGAGTCCCCAGCACTATTCTAAGCCCGTCATACACATCAACTCATCTGATCCCATGACCACCCTGTGGGGCAGGAATTACACTCCCATTATGCAGATGGAAAGACTGGTAAGTTAGTCCAGTTAAGAACTGTGCCAAGGCCGGGTGTGGTGGCGCACGCTTGTAATCCCAGTACTTGGGAGGCGGAGACCGGAGGATCCGGGTTCACAGCCAGCCTCAGCTACTTAGTGAGGCCCTCCGCAACTTTGTGAGACCTGGTTTCAAAATAAAGTATAAAAAATAGGGCCGGGGGTGTAGCTCGGAGGTAGAACGCCCCTGGGTTCAATCCCCGGTACCGCAAAAAAAAAAAAAAAAAAGAACTGTGCTAAGCCGGGTGTGGTGGTGCACACCTGTAATGACAGGACTTTGGAGGCTGAGACAGGAGGATTGCAGCTTCAAAGCTATCCCCAGCAACATAGAGAGGCCCTCAGCAACTTAGGGAGACCCTGTTTCAAAAAAAAATAAGGCTGGGGTGTATCTCAGAGGTAGAATGCCCCTGGGTTCCATCCCCAGTACCACCAAAAATAAAATATTAAAATTAAAAAAAAAAGAACCATGTCAAGGTCACACTGCCACCTACCGAGAGGCCCTGATTTGAACCCAGCTTCCCCAGGCTCAGCCAGTCCCAGGGTCACGCTTCCTCTCACGCCAGAGGACTTCTTAGGCCTGCAAGGAAAATCTGGAGAAGTTTTCCACATGCAAAGGAAAGAAGGGAGTAATTACCTTAGAGCAGCAGGCTGGGGCACAGGGAGGCCCGTTCAGATTTCTGTCTTCTTGGTTCATTTTGGGGTTGAATTAGGAAACAAATGCCCTGTCTCATCCAGTCCTTGGAGAAGGGCACGTCCCTTCCGTCCCTCCTTTGAGCCTCAAGCTGTCCTGCTTCTGCTCTGGATGGAAGTAGCCAGATGGGGGTAGAGTGTGCAGAACTACACGGAAACGGGACCCTCTTCTCTTCTACCACCTTCTCCAAGCTGGGTTCCAGGGCCGCCGGGCCAGCTGTCCAGGGCAGGCTGCTGCCGACTCGACGCCCACCTTCTTGCTCCCTGGGTCTCCCCAGGCTCCCTGGGACATCCCCAGAGAGACTTTCAGCAGTAAGAGGACCCCAGAGCTGTGCTCAGCTTCCAATCTGGTCTCTTTCACGTCCAGCCATCCCCTGGGACCTGCGGGGCCCAGAGTGGCTCACAGCACCTCCCAGAGCCTTGGACTGCTCCTGCGGAGAAGGAGAACCATCATCCTCCATTTAATTAACAAATATGGAAGTCCTACTGTGTGAGACAGTGTTGTGGGTGCTGGAGAGATCAGGGAGAGTCGTGGGGCTGAGAGCTCAGGGAGGGAAGGATGGAGAGCAAACGTCTCCTACTGCCATACCGCGATTCACAGGCAGAACCAAAGGAAAGTGACAGGGATTAGACAAGAGGGACAGAAAAGGCTTCTCCGAGACACTGGCGCAGAAACCTGAGATGTAGAGAAAGAGGGAGAGAAAGAGACAGGAGAGGAGAGGGAGAGAGGAAGAAGGAAAGAAAGGGGAGAGAGGGCAATACCAATAGCCAGAGGGACATCATCCTGGGCAAGCAAATAGCATATGCAAAGGCCCTGGGGCAGGGCTGTGTGTGCTGAGCTCCAGAGACAGCCAGAAGCCCCAAGAAGACACAATAGTGTGAGTGATTGGAAATTACAGGGACCCAGGAGCCAGATCCTACAGGACCTCGTGGGCCACAGAAAGGACTCTGCATTTATTTATTTATTTGTTTGTTTGTTTTTGGTGATAAAGTGGGAAGTCATGGAAATGTTGCGAACTGGGGAGTGAAATAATCTGATTGAGATTATTACAAGGCCCCTCCAACAGCTGCTACAGGGGACTGAACAGGATGCACCAACCAGCAAGACGAGGGCCTTAGAAGCCATTCTATCTGGAAGGGGAACCCTCAGGAAGACAAACTCTGCAGGGGAGGCGCACAGAGCGCTGGCTCAAAGGCCAGCCGGACGCTGCTGCACCTACATCTAACAGCTGTGTGGCCTCAGAGAATTTCCCTAGCCTCCCTGGGCCTCTGTTTCCCACCCACAAGATGGCCAACAAGAAGATACGGTGAAACTGCACAAGCAAAGTGCTCACCACAGCGTGGGACACGTGGCATGCTGTCCGGGCATGCCTGCCATCTTTGCTAGAGACTTTGCTTTGTGTCTGTGACCTCCATTGGCCCTCCCAGGAACCTGCCAGAGGGGATGCGCAGAGCCAAGCTGATGCCCGTCCAGCCCACCGCAGGGCAAGGAAGCAGAGACTTGGGAAGGAAAGTAACTGGTCAGTGGGTGGCAGAACTGGGATCTGCGCCCAGGCCTCCGGTTCTGCCACTGCCTGCCCGGGGAGTTGGCAAGGAAGCGATGCCTGGTGAGCCTCGATGGTGAGCTTGGTCACCTGCAAGGTAGAGCTGATGGCGAGTCCCCTTGAAGGGCAATGGTTGAGCCAGGTGCGGTGGTGCATGTCTGTAATCCCAGAACCTGGAAGGCTGAGACAGAAGGATCGCAGGTTCGAGGCCAGCCTCAGCTACTTAGAAAGACCCTATTGCAAAATCAAAAGAGGCTGGGGGTATAGCTCAGAGGTAGGACACCCTGGGTTCAATCCCCAGTACCAAAAAAGAAAGAGAGAGAGAGAGAGAGAGAGAGAGAGAGAGAGAGAGAAAAGAAGAAAGAAAGAAAGATAGAAAGAAAGAAAAAGAAAAAAGAAAGAAGAAAGAAGAAAGAAAAGAAAGAAAGAAGAAAGAAAGAGAAAAAAGAAGAAAGAAAGAGAAAAAAGAAGAAAGAAAGAAAGAAAGAGAAAGAAAAAAGAAAGAAAGAAAAAGAAAGAAGAAAGAAAGAGAAAGAAGAAAGAAAGAAAGAAAGAAAGAAAGAAAGAAAGAAAGAAAAGAAAGAAAGAAAGAAAGAAAGAAAGAAAGAAAGAAAGAAAGAAAGAACGAGAGAAAGGCAGATGGCTGCGAGGGCTCAGCCCAGTGCCCAGAACAAGCGCAGGCTTGGTCCACCCTCATGATTGTTTCCGCTAACTCAGTCCAGGCGCAGCCCAAGGATATGAGCTAACTTGAGAGAATGTACAGGACTCAGCTGGTAAGAAGACAGATGGCCACGGGCTGGGCTTTGCTCCGTGGTAGCGCACTTAGCTCTCAGACATAAGGCCCTGGGCTCCATCCCCAGAACCCTCCTCCCAAGTGCTAAGTGCTAAGGTGGGCGCACTTAGCAGAGAGCAGAAAGAGCCCTTGAGATAACAGAGACCGGGGTCTGAATCCCTCCTCTGAGCTCAGCCGCTCCTTCGTGGAGCTTCAGTCTCCTCCTCTCTGAACGTGACTCTCCTCCTCACAGAAGGACAATAATGTGCCCTGGTGACTTCGTGCCAAAGGCAACAATTAAATACCATAATGCATGTTAAACCCTTTCTCTGCACCATACTT
Source organism: Glis glis (assembly GCA_004027185.1). Classification (NCBI taxonomy): domain Eukaryota; kingdom Metazoa; phylum Chordata; class Mammalia; order Rodentia; family Gliridae; genus Glis; species Glis glis. The sequence continues at coordinate 18,912 of PVJS01027053.1, read as the reverse complement.
ATTAAAGTGATGACTTCACACATGTTTGTGTAATCTTTAACATCTGTCTTCCCCTGGGCTCCAGCAGGACACAAATCTTGTCTTTGTCACTCCTCAGCAGTGGGTCCCCAGCACTAAGCCATTTCCTGGCATATAGCTAGTGCTCAATAAATACTTGGTGCCCGTGATGGGTAGGATAAGTGCTAAGTAAGTGGATGAATTGAATAGACAGGCGGGTGGATTAAATGCTCCCTGAGGTAGTGAGCTCCCCATTCCTGGGAACATACAAGAAAGCAGAGGAGCAGAGAATGGCTTCATTCATTCATTCATTCATTCATTTAACAAATGTCCTTGCTGCCAGTGTACTGGCCCCTGGGAATGCACTGGGGCCACAGCTGTGAGAGAACGGGCAAAGCTCTGCGTGCCTCCCCATGGGGCAAAGCAGGTAACAAGCGAGTGGCGTCTAAGCATGAGGGGTGCCAGCAAGAAGCAGGAGGAAGGTGAGGAGTTACACAGAGACCCGGTGACCTCAGAGGAGGTACGAGAGAGGGCCTTGAATGACGGCCTTCACGAACCTGGGCAGATCCAAGCTGGGGACTGCAGAGTCCCTTCCCGCTAGAAGATGCTGGCTTCCCTCTATGGCTTCAGAAGGGACTGGAGAGGGGGTCCTTTCTCTGGATTTGCAAAGAGGCTGAAATTGGATGAGATTACTCCAGTGCCCCAACCCATCTGCCCCACCCAGCTTGATCCTGGGACAGTAACCAACTTTCCCTGGGCCTCAGTTTCCTCCTGTGGCCCATCAGGACATGCTGCAGCTGTCTGTGTGTCCTGCCAGCTCTGAGTCCCAGCCTGGGTCTCCAGAGTCCCTGCTGCAGACATGTCACCTGTGGACGGTCAGTCTTGACTGCTGGCATGTGGCCAAGTGCGCCCCTCTGTAAAGCTGGGGACCACCAGGAAGGGGGAGTCCTATTTTACAAAGACTTCTCTCCTAGCTGGGAGGCTGCTCCTGTGTGCATGCAGACGGCCGCTGGCTCAGCCTGGCTGCCCAGATCAGCCATACCCACACCTCCAGGAAGAATACAGGCCGCCCAGTGCACCGGGACAGGCAGCTACATAATTGTGTGTCCAGTGCGAAGTGTGTCTAGGCCGCTATTCAAAACCCAGGGGGCGTGCTGCTGCTGGAAGGGCTTCGCATGTGGCTGTCCTTTCTTTGTGACCTCCTGCCCAGGGTTATTTATTTGCTATTTCATGTCACACGCCTTTGTGAATTCTCAAATACACTCAGAGGCACCTGGAGACTGTCACATGAGTTCTCTAGCTCCCCTGCCTGCCAGCTGACAAAGCTGACCAGGGAGCTCCAGCCCGATGTCTAGCTCCTCTTCCCTCCAGCCACCATGGCAGACAGGTGACCCCCCAGGGGATTGCAATCTCTGTGCTGGGAGGTGCCAGGTACCTGGGTCAGAGGCAGACAGGAGGCTCACCCTGACCGCACAGTCCACCCAATGTGCATCACTGCCAGCCCCGGGCAAGGACAGCCAGCACCCACCATGCCCACCTGGAGTGTCGGGTGTGCACACCCAGCCCCGACTCCTCCACCCTGGCACCCTGGCCTCCACCAGGTGCAAGGTAGCAGAAGCCACTGGGCAGGGGCAGGGGCCGGGAGCAGGAGACTGGGTGGGGCCTGGGTCACCGAGAAGCAGGGGGCAGGCAGCCCAGAACGGCCCCAGAGCGGCATCAGGAAGCAGATGCAAGTCCCTAGTGTGTGCCCCTGTCCCACCAGATGTAATTCACGACACAAATTCAAAGATAAAATCACTAGGAGGTTCACGATGTTGAGTGCAGCATTGAACCCCAAGCGTGAGGTCCTTCTGAGCGCAGGTGCACTGGCCACACGCCCGAGGCCAGCCCCCCATGGACAGTGGCCTCAGGATGGACCCTGCGGCCCGACAGGCAGAGGTCGGGCCTTCACTCAGCAACACCACTCAGTCCTGGTGAGCCTGGCCGGTTCCTGCTGGCCCCACCTGGCTACAGATGGACCCTGCGCCAGGGCAGTCTCCCCGATGGAACCCAGGACCCAAGCATCTTAGAATCCTGCCCAGGAGGGACAGATCTACACAGCAAAATGGAGACCCCCTGAGATCAGTGAGCACCTCCAAACCGTAGGTGGTCGGAAGCGAACCCTTCCTGACGACCCTCTCGCGGGCCCTCTCTCTCAGCAGTGACCCGTCTCCATCTGCTCTGGGCTCCAGACCATTTCTTGTAGCCCATCCAAACCACTGCCGTGGTCCTCCCCAGGTGGATGCGGAGGTAGGTTGAGGCACTGTCTTGAAACCAGGTCATCTGGAGTAGCCAGGCGGCAGGGGCCAGGGCCTGCCTTCTCGCCTGAGTGGGCAGCCACGGGGCCTCGGTTCCCTCAGCTGTCAGGTGGGCACAGCGAGAACCCCCCACACTGCCTGCTAGAGGACCAAGGCCAGGGGCGAGCAGGTCTGGGAGTCTGGTTTGAAGTAGAGATTCCTTCAGACCTAGACACGGCAGCTCCTTCTCCGGCTGAAGGACAGTCATGGTCTCCTGATCCTACACATATCACTGACTGGAGCACTTTGCATCGGGGTCCCTTGGCCTGGACTTCCTTTACTCAAATGTCCCCTATGGCTGGGCGCAGTGAGGCACGCCTGGAATCCCAGTACTTGGGAGGCTGAGACAGGAGGATCGCAGGTTCGAGGCCAGCCTCAGCAACTCAACAAGGCACTCAGCAACTTAGTGAGACTCTCTTCCAAAATAAAAATAAAATAGGACTGACTGTATAACTCAGAGGTAGAATGCCCCTGGGTGCAATCCCCAGTACCACAAAAAGAAAGAGGATGGATGGAAGGAAGGAAGGAAGGAAGGAAGGAAGGAAGGAAGGGGAACGAGAAGGAGGAGGAGGAGGGGGGGAGGAGGAGGAGAAGAAGAAGAACAACAACAGTAGCAACAATGGATGCTGGGTGAGGCACATAAATTGGGAGTCCGGGTCCAGAGGTCAGCGCTTGGTGACTTCAGGCATGCTGCTTGACCTTTCTGGACCACTGTTGCCCCATCTGTGAATGGGAATAAAGACAGCGTTTTCCTGCAGCGGCGGCGGTGTGGATGAAGCGGGAACACGCCTGCGAGGCGCGGGGCAGACTCGGGGGCTGGGCGCTGGACTCCCCACACAGCTATACTGAGGGCTGGCATAAAAATTTTAAAACTGTCACCACAGCCTGCCCTGGGTGCTGTGCAGGAAGACAGGGATGGACAGCTGGACTCAGTACAAGAACTGAAGCGTGAATCAAAGCTTGGGTGCCCGGGAGCAGGGAGCTGGGGGGAATCTGAGGCTCAGGCTCACCTCTGGGAAATGGGTGCAGGAGCAGCACCCCAGGGAGGCCGAATGGAGACAATCGTTCAGAGAATTGGGATAGTCATCCCTCTCCTGCAGGTCCCACCCGCACCTGCAGACTGTCTTTAAACACTGCTCCCTGGCTTAGACCTCAAGCAAGTAGTCACCTCTCCCAGCGGGGTGTGCTCATGCATGCAGGGGATCAATCATCATCATCATCATCATCATCATCATCATCATCATTATAGTGAGAGTTAAATGCACATGCAGTGTTTGACACAAGGTCTGACCCCCCCCCCAACCACCATCCCACACTTCATCAATACAAGGCAATAATACCCTTCCTGAACCAGGGACCAGGCCTCAGTTTCCCCAGGTTACAAGATGGGTGCAGGGCAGGCCCTGGATGAGGACTTGTGCTTCCAGAGCACATCAGTGGTCCCACACAGCTGGAGAACAGCTGGGCCGGGGAGTGTTGTGCAGGGTGTCAGAGGGAGGGACCAGGGATTGGAGTTGGGAGCTGTGGTTGACCTGATGTCTGCAGGGGACCCCACCCACCCCACAGCTGAGGCCCAGCTGCCCCAGCAGGAGACTCCAGGGCCTGGAGAGGATGCCCCCAGAACCCCCAGACCCGTGAGCTGGGAGGGGGCAACATCTACCAGCTGCCAGCCTGCTTCTCTCCAAGAAGCCACAGAGTTTCTTTCGGGACAGGCATAGCAGAGGAGAGGTTACTGAGGAAACCACCCTTCTGACTGGGGCTGGGCCCCTCTCACCACGACCCCCTCTCTCTCTTCACAGCGCCCCTGGAACCCAAAGTTTTAAATGCCAGGTGCCCTGTTTGCTCAGGTTTAGGGCCTGTGGGGCCCTCTCTGTGGGACATTTCTTTCTTTCTTTTTTTTTTTTTTTTTGGTGGTGGTGGTGGTGGTACTGGGGATTGAACCCAGGGTCATTCTACCACTGAGCTACATCCCCAGCCTCTTGCTTTCTATTTTGAAACAGGATTTCACTAGGCTGTTGGGAGTCTTACCAAGTTTCTGAGGCTAACCTCAAGCCTGCGATCCTCCTGTCTCAGCCTCCTGAGTACCAGGATTATGGCGAGTGCCACCAAGCTTCTCCTGGCTCTTTGATCTCCAGTCTCTTCAGCACTCAGCTCAAAGTCCCCTGTGCAGAGGCGGGTCTTGATTGCTCTGCAGCTAAGTCTCTCAGCTAAGTCTCACTGGAGACAATAGCGCCTCTCTTGGCGGCCTCCAGAATGGCTTCTCCACCTAGAACCTAGAGTGAGGCCCGCCTGGCCTGCCTGGCCTGGCTTACAGCCCTGGGGGGTTGCCTGGTAGGCACTGGCTTGAGCTTCTGCCTTCACACCCGAGGCAGCCCTAAGGTCAATGGGGAATTGCAACCAGGCCTCAGACTTCTGTGTGATGTTTGGCAAGTCGCTTACCCTCTCTGTACCTCAGTTTCCTCACCTGAAATATGGGTTCATAAGAACACCTGCATCATGAGATTAAAAGAGGTTTCATAGCCAGGCATGGTGGTACACGCCTGTAATCTCAGGTCTTGGGAGACAGATATGAGGATCGCAGGCTGGAAGCAACTTAGCAAGACTCTCAGCAACCTAGTGAGGGCCTGTTTCAAAACAAAACAAAAAACAGCTGGGGCTGTGATTCAAAGGTAGAACGAATGCTCCTGGGTTCAATCCCTAGTACCAAAATAAATAATAAATAAATAAATAAATAATGGTGTCTTAATTCTGGGTCGGTAGTGACAGGTTAGACAACCATCTGCCACCCTTCCTTCCAGGATCCAAGGGCAAGAACACCCCTCAGCTTCCAAACCTGCTCATCCCTCCTCCAGCCTCAGGCACCCCTCCCCCACAGCCTGCAAGGGTTAGAGCTCAGAGACTTAACAATTTGCAATTACTCTGAGTGGAGCTGCCATCCTGCCCTGTGCCCCTTGCTCCTCGGATCTCAGATTCTCAGCCTGCACCCGGGTGGAGTTACCCACAGCCTCCCCAGCCTCAGCCAGGGCGGGAGGCTCAGAGCTCTGGGCGGCATCGACCAGCAAAGGCTGCTGGGTAGAAGCTCTGCCCTGGCCCTCACCCTGGGCCACCTTGCCCCAGTCATTCAGCTCTCTCCGCAAACCTGGGAATGAGGACTCCTGGTTGTAATTCGCTGGAGACCTTAGGAAGGTCCTGACCTGGGTTGGTTCAAGTCAGCAGCAGGCACGAGGGAAACGCGGCGAGGACCTCCTACTCCCTCCACCATCTAGGGAAGCAGTGGTGGACAGTCCTGTCCCTGCCCGGGCTCACTGTGCCCGTTCACAGAGACCGAGTCTCAGGAAACCGGGGAGGTGGGGGGACCCACCCCACCAAGGTCTCAGCCGGCTCCAAACACTGGCTTCCAGTCTGAGGCCTGGACGCCCCAGGGGAGAGCCTCCTCCCCGCAAGCCGAGGGGAGGACACTGGAGAGAAAATGGGGTACCTTTTTTAAGCGCTGTCTTTAGGATGGTGGCATGCACAGCACAAGAGTCCAACCCACCCTTGTGGCAGCCAGAGCATCGCTAAAGAGGCAGCCCACCATGAGGGAGTCCGGGAAACGCCAGGCAGGGGAGCGGGAAATGGCCCAAGAAGGGAAAGCTTTGGAGTCCCTTGGTTCTCCGCGCTCTCAGCGAACACCCCCAACTGTGCCTGCAACCCTTGAGCGTGCACCCAGGCACGCGCGGCTGAGCAGCGCTGGGTCTCGGCCACAGACCCCCAGTACCTGTGCCCCTGGCTGCGGCCCCACAGCACCAACTCCCATCCACGCTCCCTTGCCTGGAACACCTCGCCTGGCAACCAAGGCCGCTGCTGCCTGGCCCGGATTCAGATCGCGGATCCAGGCTCGTCATTTCACCTGCCCCCTCACCCCGTCAGACCCCAAATTGAGGGCATACCTTTAAATTCGCTTAAACAACAACAACAACAACAACCAAACCCTTCTTATGTGTTGTACTGGAGATTGAACCCAGGGGCGCTCTACCACTGAACTACACCCCCAGCCCTTGTAATTTTTTTTTTTTTGAGACGGTCTTTCTAAATTGCCTAGGCTGGCCTTGAACTTGCAGCCCTCCTGCCTAAGCCTCCCAAGCACTGGGATTACAGGGTGCACGCCACCACCTCGATTTTAACTACCACCCCGGGGCACCTCTCTATTGCACCTGCCCTGCGTGCTAGGCCCTGCGGGCTAGGGATTAGGGGCCATTTTCAAAGCCTCCAAGAGGAAGGGGCTCAGTAACTTGCTAGATAGAGGTCACCACCCGGAGGGGTAACCCTGGACCCCAGCTCCAGTCTCCGTGGTTGGCCTGCCCCAGCTTTTCCGGAGCCTCCTGGGAGGTACTGACGTGACCCGCTGGCTTTGAAATCCCTCTCTCTTCACTACGCATAATCAGCGTTTATTGCTTTAGGTGCCAGAATCTCGAGGGAGGGCATTTCACTTAATTCCCATAACAACAAGAAAACGTTACAATTCCACACTTTATGTTTGGGGAAAGCGGGGCTCAGAGAAGTGAAGTAACTTGCCCCAGGTCGCACAGCTAGTAAGCACCAACACCAGGATTCGCAGGCAGAGGACCTGCCTCCAGCCAGGACAGTCCTAACCGGCGATCTGCTGGCTGCCCCGGCATCCCTCTCTGGGTCCCAGCTTGAGGAGAGGCTGGAGGGACATTCGGATCTTGGCCCTGGGTTCCGCCGCCCGCCGGAGCTTTGATCTGAGCCCCGCTGCGGAGGCGGGAGGAGACGGGTGTGCAGGCGGAGGCGGGGTCGGGTCGGGCGGGCGACCCAGGCTGCAGGGAGAGCCGTACTTGGAAGGGCCCCCCCAACCGTCGCTACGGCGATCCTGGGCCCCTTCCTGTAAAAGCCCCGCGTCCTGTTGCTGACCCCCCGGGCGTGGGTCCGTGGGCTGCAAAGCCCGCACCCCGCCCGCCGCTCCCGTCCCGCCGCTGAGCTGAGCCGGGCTGCAGCATCCAGCGCCCGCCCCTCCCGGGAGTCTCTGCCTCTGGAAATCTCTCCGCCCATCGCTTCTTGGGGGTTATCTGTTTCTCTCTTTCGGGGTGTCCCTTCCCTACCCCCAAGGTCGTGTCCCCCTCCTTGTCACCAGGTCTCAGAACTCCTGTGAGGACGTTGGAAGGGGACCTTGAGGATGAAGTTTGCTGCTATAAACTAGGGCTGTGTATGTCGGAATGCCTGTATTGATGGTGGGACTTGGAGTGTGCTTGACAGTGTGTTTGGTTTTGTGTGTGTGTGTGTGTGTGTGTGATGTGTACGTGTGTGTGATGTGTACTGTGTGTGTGATGTGTACGTGCGCTGTGTGGGTATTCATTGGCTGCGTGTATATGGGCGGGGTGTGTGTGGTTGGTGATGTGTGCTGATTTTATTTGTGGTTTTTGTTGTTGGTGGTGGTGGGTTTTGGTGGTACTAGGGATGGAACCCAGGGGCTTTCTACCTCGGAGCTACACCCCCAGCCCCCCCTTTTGTTTTGAAACAGGGTTTCGCGAAGTTGCTGAGTCTTGCTATATTGCTGAGGCTGGCCTCGAACCTGCGAACCTCCTGCCTCAGCCTGTCTCAAACCCAAGTACTGGGTTTGCAGGCCTGCGCCACCACCCCGGCTGTTAGTGTTTGGTGCGTGTGTTGGGTGTCTGCGCGTGGGTTGTACCTATGGTTGCATGTGCTGGTGTGCTGTTGATGGCGAGTGCTTGCCCTTGGAGGCTCATCTGTCGCCCAGGGAGCCAAGCCCAGCGTCGGGCGCAGGATGGCGATGGGCAGGGTAGCGAGCCGGGCTCGGGGCCGCGGGGCGGCGCTGTGAGGAGGCCGGCGGTGTGAACCGTGAGTCCTCCCTGGCCTGGGCGGGCACCGTGTGCGCCATGGCACCGGAGCTGTCCAGGCGAGCAGGAGGAATCCCGCGAGTCTGGGCTGGGGCGTCGGGTACCTGGAGAGTGAGCTCCAGTGCTGGTGGCTGGGGACGAGCTGCGTCTCGGGGCGCCTGGCCTCCGGGCGGGGGGACTGTCCCGGCCGCGCGGTGGAGCGAGCGGCGGGCAGGGCGGGATGGAGCCAGGGAGGCCGTGCGGCCCCGGGGGCCCGGCCAGGCCGGCGCCAGCCACGGAGTTGAAAGGCGGCCGCGGCCTCTTCTCGCCGCTTCCCATTGCGCCCCCGAGGGCCGAGGGCGGGGCGCTGGCCGGGCCTGGCCGGGCTCACCTCGGGGCCTGGGGTCACTCAAGGGGACACCGTAGTGGATGGCGCCCAGGGCCCCCCGCCTTGTGAGTGAAGGTCTTCATTAGGCCTGGGCAAAAGGAACCCTAAAAGAAGGCGCTCTTAACGCGAGCCCAGAGCCGGGCGCCCGGTCCCCTGCTGCCTGCTAACCTCGTTCCTGCCCGGGCTTCCATGCCCCGGCCGCTCTGGTCTTGCCTGCGCGGTCAGAGCTGAGTTTAGAGAGTGAGGCGGGTCTCCTCCCCAGCAAAACACCGACCAACGCCCCGCGCCGTCACCGACCGCGTGCAGGGAAAGCGAGAGGCCCCTCACCACCCCGGGCAGCGCTCCCTGGTCAGGACTCTGGAGTTAAAATCACATCCATCGCACAGATCCTTGGCGGCAGTTTGTCCAGGGACCGTACCCCTGCGCGAGGAGTCATTCCGGCACCAGGTGACTCTCAACTAGGGGGAAGTGCCCAGTGCGGGGAAAGCGAGATCCCCAGTGGAATCGGTTGGAATCCCTGCTCTGCCCGTCAATTAACTGCGTGACCTTGGGTAGGCCACGCACCTCTCTGGACCGCAGTCCTCCCGTTGTAAAAGTCTACTAAATTTGTCGGGAGGCGAGGAGCTGGCGTTGTAACGGGAACTCGCAGGGCACGTACGCTCTGAAAGCTGGGGCTCCTTCTCCATCGCAGCCCCCCAGCGTAGGGGCGACTCCGCGCAGTGGATCCGGGATCTTCCATAGCAGGAAATCGATCCGTAAAGGACCGGGTCGGGACCTCCCCACCCCCAGCGCCCACCCGCCCTCGCTCCATAAACAGCGAACCGAGTTTGGGAGACTGGAGTGGATGAGGAGCGGTGCTCAGACCCCTGCCGCTAATTCCCAACAGACCCACCTGACTGGAGGTGGCTCGGGATCTTCTCCACACACCAGCCAGCCACTCCGAGCCTGCAAACATTTATTGAGTACCATCTGTGTGCACACCCTGTAGAGAAAGGGAATTCGGAAACGAAAGGGGGGGGGCAAAGAAAGGGTAGAAGAAAAGAAATAAAAATGGGAACACTAAGGGGCCAGAAGTGTCGGGAAACCGGGACCCAGGGCCGGCAGTCGGAGGCCAAGGCGCACGCGGGAGGAGGTCTCAGGGCGGCGGGCCTCGGGCACCCGGGCTGGGGCGCAGGGGGCGGGGAGCCAGGCGCGCCCGCCTCGCCTGCAGCTACCGCCTCGCTGGAGCCGCGACGCGTCTGCAGGGAGCGAACCGTTGCTCATTACAGCAATTATGTTGCTCTAAATTTGCCTCGACCCTAAATTGCCAGAATCGGAGGAGCCAGGAGGCCCGGGAGCCTGGGCCGGAGAAGACACCCGATCGCACCCGCCATTCCACTATCCCGGATGAGCGGAAGGGACTTTGGGGCTGCGAACGCAGCCAAACTGAGAAAACTCAGACCTACCCGGTATTCCCTGGGAGCCCTCGGGCTCCTTGACACTTCCCCAAATACTGGGGGCGGGGAATGGGAAGGATTCCCGGGCCCATTTCTCAGGTGAGAAGACTGAGTTAAGGAGAGTGTCGCCTACCCAAGGTCAAGCCAGGTGGCAGGCTTGAACCAGGTCGAAGCACATCGGGCTTGGCTTGTCTGACTTCCCACAACCCACAGGAACATAGTGGTGTTCCGGGAAGGAACCCAGGTTTGTTCTGGGGGTCAGGGTGTACTGCAGACAGTTCTCCCTGCACTGCTTAATTTATAGAGAAAAGCAAGAAGGGGACCACCGGTTCTGTCTGCAAGCAGCAGCCTTCAAAGGACCATGTGGAGTGGGAGCCACAGACCCTGTAGGTCTAACTCCTCACTCTTGGGATGGGGAGGCCCAGACCGAGGCTCTGGCTGTGCTCCTGGAAGCCCCCAAGGCTGGGGCCAAGGCCTAGGGACCCCCAGAATGTCTGGTGTGGTGGAACTGCACCCTACATTGAGCTGGTTGTTATCTTTTTAGGAAGGGGCTTGTGGCCAAATTCAGACTACAGCCCCCTCAGGGAGAGACAGAACTTTAACTCAAGCTACCAAGGCAAGGCTGGAGGGTTCAAGTCCAGGGAACCCCAGAACTTGCCCAGAGCTAACTGAGAGTCCATCCAGACTGCGTGTGTGCAATCTGGGTTCTCTTGGAATTCCTCAGTTGACCTGAAGCCCCTGGGCTAGAAACACAGGCCCCTTGGGGTTCTAACAACCTTTGTCTACTGGGGTCCCCAGTGTGGAGTTAGGGTGTGCAGGCCCCTCCAGAGGCTAGGGTAGAGGGGTGAGCAGATTTAGTGAGTATTAAGCAGGGGACCCCTACCACAAATGAGAACAGAGGGGTGCAGGAAACAGAATAGACTTTGCTAAGAGGTCATTTTCTGTCTTCAGAGTCCTTGCAGAACTCTTCCCAGAAGGCTAAACTTGGCACTTATTCAAATACATTCTCCTCAAAAGTTTGAACTTGACTTTCTATGTAAAAACCCAAGTTTGTGCATGTGGGAAGGCCAGGTCCTGCAAAGGAGTCACCAAGGTGACAGTGTACGGTTGCCCTGGTTTTTCTGTGAACTTAGATGTAGTTGTGCTGTGTGTGTGTGCATTTGTGAGTTGCGATAGGGGTTGTGACGGGGTGCAAAGGAGCTCAAAATTAGTCCCACAAACCAAACCCTAAACCATGTCTACACTGGCAGTGGCTTAGAGAAGCAAAGCAATTGCTCCCATCCCCCAGCTGCCCTGGGGTGGGAGAAACAGGTTTGTGGGGGGTGGGGTTGTCTCGATTAGCTGTCCACAGTCATCAGACCATTTGGGCGATTCACTTTTGTTTTCATAGACAGGTTAAAAGGGGGAGAAAAAAGAAAGAGTCGGCTATGGGTCGCCTGAGCAAGTGTGGATTTCAGCTTAAAGTGAATTGGAAAATTGAGCCTAATTATCCTGGGTAATTGCTTCAATTCTCCACTTGACTTTGCTAATGCAGATCAGTCCAGTGTGTTCCAAAAGACGGGGTACCCCCTCTGTCCCTGCAGGTCTCCTCTAGTCCACTTTGCCAAACTGAAAGGCAACTGTATATGTGGAGACAGAGAGGTGGAAAATTAAAACAGAAGATAAATCAGCAAAGGGATCATTTCTTATAGCTTAAAATTAATTTATTTAACAAATATAGCTATAATATAAATGATAATAAAATTTCAAATATACAGTATATTACATAGTACACAGAATCCCTTCCAAAGGGATGCTTGACAGCCACGAAAATGTACTGTTAAATAGAAACAGAATTTTTTTTATTTTACAATTTTTTTTTTCTGGTACTGGTGAGAGGGAGGTCCCTTCAACCTACCTTTGCAACGCATCTGTGTACCCTGGTCCCCAAAGCAGTATCTGCCTGTTGATGTTCTCAAGTTATCCAGCGCAAGGACCTGGGATCCATCTCCCTGCACGCTCTTCTTTCTCTCTCAGACTATTCTCATTTCCAAAATCATCAAACACCAGTTTCTCTGGCTTCTCCAGCCTGGTGTCAGCCGGGGAGCAGCTATTCATTCAGCAGACTCAGCCTCAGTCCCATTCCACCACCAAGTCTGCTGGGGGCCTTAGATACATCGCTCAGCCTCTCTGGCCTTAGTTTCCCCATCTGTAACTCCAGGGTGTGCATCTAGATTCTAGAAGGGTACTAAGGGCCCTTCCAGCCACTTTTTGGGATGGGATCAGACTTCGGAGAGTGAACTCGGGGAGCAACCAGGAAAAAAAAAAAAAACGGTAGCAGTGTGGGGGCTAAAGGGATGGGGCCAGGTGGTGCTGAGCCCGCTGGGGAGCCCGGTGTGATAGGATGCCTGCTGCTTGCAGAAGCCGGGCGGGGGGATCAGCTGGCACCACAGGCGAGCGACCCTGGGCCCACCTATGTCAGGTGGTACATGCTGTAGCCCACGTGGGCTGTGTAGAGTCCCACGGGCGCCACCGGCAGCGCGGCGCGCTGGAAGGGGCCAGAGGCACTGTAGAGCGAGGCGCCCGCTGCGGCCGCGACGGCAGCGGGGCCGCCCAGAGGGAAGGAGAGGCCGAAGGCGGCGGGGGGCAGCATGGGCTTGGCAGCCATCTTGAGCTTCTCCAGCTCGGCCTCCTGCAGTCTCTTGGCCTTGGCGCGGCGGTTCTGGAACCAGATCTTCACCTGCGTCTCGGTGAGGCTGAGCGAGCTGGAGAACTCGGCGCGCTCGGCGATGGACAGGTACTGCTTCTGGCGGAACTTGCGCTCCAGCGCCAGGAGCTGCGCGGTGGTGAAGGGCGTCCGAGGCTTGCGGTTGGTCTTGTGTTTGCGCAGGGTGCAGGCCGGTGGGCTCAGCCGCCCTAGGGAGCCGTGGGGGAAAAAGGCAGGGGGTTAAGAGCGCGGCGCTGGAGCACAGTCAGCCCTCAACATAGTAATACTTGTCAGTAACAACAACGCTAGCTACTGATTTTCGCCCCGCGCCTAGGTGCCGGGCATGGTGAGAGCCATTGGAAAATATTTCCTCCAATTCCCACCGCAACCCCGCAGGAAAGAAGTTCATGTCTACTTTTTGCAAACGCGTAAACTAAGATTCCAGATGAAACAGGCCCGTGTTCCAAGCCGAACACAGCCAGGCAGAGGTGGGCCGGCCGTTATGCAGGACGGCAGCTTGGGGAGGCCGTTCCCAGCCGGCCTCTTCCCACGGACGCATAGGCGGATGTTAACAGAAAGAGGCCCTGCACCCAGCCCAAGGTCACATCGCCTTTTATGAGTTGGCCAAACATGTATCTATGCACACCAAGTGCTGGGCGCCGCTGTATGGCATAGAATCCGGATTTCCAAACTCCACACTTTCCTCTGGAACAGCGAGTTCCTACAGGGTTCTAGGGGCAATCCCTGCAAAACCAAAGGCGCAGGAACCCCAACATCACGGAGGTCACCGTGAGGCCACACGGAGGTCGCACCGACTCTGTAAGTATGTAAAGTGCTCCTCAGAGCGGTGAAGGGGTCACTACCTTTCAACTGGGCTCTTCTACTGATTGTCTCAACTTTCTCTTGGGCCTCTTCCACCTGGGGTACCTTTACCCTTGGGCTAGACCCAAACCTGTAGTGGGGAGCGGGGAAGAAGGCTTCTCACTCGTGCTTCAGTTTGCTAGGACCCCTGATGCCCAGCTGTCCTTTTCTTTTGGTTTCCAAATAAATCGCAAGGGCGGGCAGACAGCGCCCCAGGCCCTGCGCTGGCCTTCAGGTTGCGGTTGGGCCCTGTGCCCATCACCCCTGTAACCCCATAAAACACACAGACACATTATTCCCAGCTCGCAACCCGGATCACGTTGACCTTGGGGTTCCAGGACCCAAGGCCTAACCCAAATTCTCAAGTGTCGGAGAGGGCCCTTTTCCTCGAGGAAAGTGAATTGAAACTCGGGGTATTTTCACCAAGCGGGTTTTGCCTAACTATGCATTTTTATTTTTTCCGCGCTTAAAAAAACAAAACAAAACAAAAAAACCTACAAATGGGTTCTGAGACCATCAGGATGTGAGTCAAACGAAATCTCTAGAGTTAACATCCCCTTTCTTCCCGGCTGGAGGCCACTGCCCGGGAAGCGGTTGGCCCCAACTCGCTTTCCGCCCGGCTGCCCGAGGGGCGGGCGCCCAGGGAAACGTCACTTGCTTCTGCAGCGACAGCCGAGCGCTCGGCCACCTTCTTCGGCCATTAGACCCAGGGAGGGGCTGGCTTTTCAAAGAGTTTAATCCCCAGATAAAAATCATTCCTCCGCACCACGCCATTGAATTCGTGCTGCTATTATGCCGCGCAAAATAATCGGAGGAAACGAGGAAAACTTGGGAATTTCCCGTGCTCCTGAAATATCTCCTAGCGTGTTCAGTTCACTGGGCAGAAAAGCCCGGGGCCGAGGCCTTGGGACTCCCCGGGGAACTCGACTTCGGCGGCCGGAGTCCCTTGGACGGCCAAGTCCGAGGCGTTCGGGAGCTTCGGACAAGATTAGAGGGGGCGCCTTCCCCGACTGCCTTGGTGCCCCGCCCCCCTCCCCAGGCAATTTAGTGCCTGGTCCCCTAAATCACCCATCCGCCCGAAGCACCAAGTATCAGCCTTAAATTTGAAGGGGGCAGGAGAAGTGTTGTAAGAGCTTCGGAACCTCTTGGCAAAGAGGTGTTTTGAAGAGGGGCAGGCAGGCTTCTACAGCGAGAAAGTGAAACTCCGCCAAAGCAGAGGATGTCCGCGCCACGCCGCCCCATCCTTTGGGATACGGCGGAGTAACCGGGTTCCGGGTCAGATGGGAGAGCCGGGGCTCCCGGGGTTGTTGGCGGGGGCAGGAAAAGAGGATGCCCAGGCACCGGTGTCCTACAAGTGAACTTCTAGCCACAGCGTCACCGCGCCAAGGCCAGGAACCCGCGAAAGCGGCCGGCGAGCCGGGCCCCCCGCCGGGCCTCGAGCCCTCTTCCCGGGTGGGAGTGGGAAGAAGCGCAAAGCCCGGCCTCCTCGCCATCGCCTCGGCGGCGCGGCCCCCAGGTGCCCAGCTGCAGGTACGCAGACGCCCGAGACTGGCAGGCGCCGGCGCTCCGCCTGCGCCCTGGGTCCCACACCCCTCCGGCGCCCTCCCTCGCCGCCTGAGTTCTGGCTACTCACTGGCTGGGGGCGGGGAGAAGCGGGGGCTCTGCATCCACGGGGTCCTCTCGGGCTTCTCGGGGCTCTCGGCCTTGACCAGCGCGTCTTCTGGCAGCTTGAGGAGTCCTCCCACGGTGAAATGGCCTAGCGGCCGTGGCGAGGAGGGCGCGTCCGGGGCGCCCAGAGACCCGGGCCGGGAGCCCAGGGGCTGCACCGAGCCGCCCGCCGCCTGCGCGCCCTCCGAGGCCGCCAGTGCGCTCTCCTTGGCCCCGGGCTTCCTGTGGTCGGCCATGAGCGCCTCCACGCTGAAGGGCAGGAGCGAAGGGGACACTTTGGGCTTGGCCCCCTCCTCATCGGCGCCCATGGCGGCCGCCGTGGCCGCGGTCGCAGTGGGGGCCGGGCCCGCGCCTCCCCCCGCCGGCTTGCCGAAGGCGGAGTCCTCCACTTTGACACCGAGTGGCAAAGAAGTCATATCAGCAGCCGGGGCCATGCAGAGCCGGGCCCCCCCTCCAGCCGCAGCACAGGCCAGCCGCAGGGCATGGGCTTCGGGCGGGCTGGGAGCGCGGCCGGCCTCTGGGAGCGCCCGGGGCCCTCGCCGGGCGGGCCCTCCCGCGCGCGCCTCCCGCCGATCCCCAGAGGGCCAGCTCCGGCGCGCTGGGCCTGGATCCCCGCCGCCGCCGCCGCGCAGGCCGAGTTCCCGGGCGCACTCGCCGGCTCCGGGTCCGGCCGCTGCTCCCCAGAGAACTTGTTAATAAGGCGAGGCCAGCGCGGCGGCGGCCAATCAGCGGGCGAGGGGGCGGGCCCGGAGCGATCCATTGGGCCGCGCTCCTGGGGACTAGCCCCGAGGCGCGCCGGGCCCGGGGGTGTGCGGGACAGGACCAGGCCTCGGAGGCAGAGAAGGGGAGGGGGTGCAAGGGAGACTTCCCTCCGCCCTAAAGCCCTGGTGGCATCGGTCGGTCTGGGTGCCCCTGGGTCTCTGTCGAGCTCCGTTCCTGGGGGACTGTCCCTCCTCTCCCCTCCCCTTTCCTTATCGCCCCTTTCCCACTCCTCCCTTTTTTCTCTACTTTCCTGTTTCTCTCCTCCACCGCTTCTCTGACGTTTCTCTCTAGACCCTTGCTGTTTCTCTCCGGCCCCCTCTCCACTATCTGCCCTCTGTCTACCACAATAATTTGAGTCGAACTCATTTCTTACAAATTCCTTTTATATTTAAAAAATACGCCTGGTTATTTTCCTAGTAGAAAGACATAATATTAATTCCTTTTTCAAAAGACACCGTCCTTTCCCTCCTCTATTTCAATCTTCAAAACTTTACCTTGGGGTAAAAGCGCGTCTTTGTCTACTTGGGAGCTGGGCGAAATTTTGCGGGAGGAAACCCCGTTCCCGTTGGTTCTGCGGAAGTTAAGAATACGAAACATTACTCAGAATCTAGAATCGGTTTTCATACAGACCTGGATGTTTCCCTCTCTGAACTTCTCTAGGGAGGGTGGGTCACACCAATACCAGAGACTGACTGGGGAAAGGACCCGCAGGATCCTTTTGATAGAGAAATTTATTGAAATAAACCCAACAGAAACGTCAACAAAACACCGACCTGGCCTTATCGTGACCTTAGAAAATGCGCCCGCGGAAACAATAACACGTCCCTATCTCTGGGTCGCTGATCCCGGAGGGCAGAGACACATTTGGGGGAGGGGACCGGGAGAAAGAGGACGCTGGGTCCTCTCGGCTAGGCTTCACTACTTTTGTTTTGCCAATTTCGGAGGAAACGTGATTTTATTTTTGCTGTTAAAAAAAAAAGAGGAAACATGAGGATTTGGGATGTAGGGAGACGTAAGATGTATGCAAACTGGGGTCCGGCCCGGGCGGTTTTCTGTGCCTTGGTTTTATGGCCTCTTATCCCTGAGCCCCGGCCCGCGGCTCCTGGGAGCTAGCGGACGTGATTGGCGGCTCATCGGGACCGGCCATTGATGATGGCAGGGTTCTAATCTCCAGGAAACACAGCAGGGGCTGCCGCGGCCATTTAGGGGTAATTATCGGAGCGCGGAGGGACGGCGAATTCCCTCGCCTTTTAACTGGGCGCAGTAAAAGCTGTAGATTAGGGGCGTCCAGATTAAGGGAAATGAATTACTAGAGCAAGAACTTTATTACCCGGACGGCGTCCGGGGTCTGGCGGGAGGGATCGGGCTGCGGACTCCAGAGAGATCCGCAGCCTCGCCTCTGCCCACAGGCCCGAGAGATCTGCGGAGGCCTCGGGGCTGGTTCCGGAGTATTCGCACCTGTGAACTTTACCTGCCTCTCTGCGTTTCTTAGGGATCTGAGAAAGCAGCGCCGGCACTGGGCAGGCCCGGGGGCCTTCAGGTCGCTTGGGGCCCGGCCTGGACGCGCGGTTCCCCTGGGCGGCCCAAAGTTTGCCCCGACTATTCTCTACTAGAAGGCTGTGCCACCCCATTTTAAAACTGAGCGAAACGAAGCTGAGCACCGTGCTCGCAGCCCAGCAAGGACACGAACTTTTATCTAATTAAACTGTCGCCGGATCAACCAACCCAGCCGTTGAGCCAGAAAGAATCTAATTCTGCACTCGAGTTAAAGGAGGAGAGAAAAACAAGAGGCCCGTGAGCTTTGTAGGGCAACACTTTTTAAGGGAGTAGTGCATCTTTCGGTCGGGGCTTTGTTTTATTCTGCCCTCGTCTACAAACTCAAAATGTTTGCTTCCCAGGTCATTTAAGGAATCTAATACGGCTAAGAACTTTCTCCCCGGAAAAGCGCACGTTAGCAAAAAACATTACACGCAATTGTATGGACAACTTCCTCGTGAGTCCTCCAGTTACGGACCCCTGCTTTAGGGCCGAGGGGGCCTCGAACCCCGAGAGTGGAGTGCGTGGCTCAGAGCAGGATCCTGCGGAACTCCCGGCAGTCGCGGGCGACCAGCGCGGCGAGGCCTGGGCCGGGGGGCCAAGCGGCCAGAGAAAGGCCGCATCGCTAATTGCGGGGATAAACAATCTGTCACGATCCTTCAGCGCGCCTAATAGGCAGCCGAGGATGTTGTTTTTAGGCGCCAGCGGCGGCCGGATCAAAGGCTGCAGCCGGCGCAGGGGCCCTTGAAGTCGCGCCCCCGCCTCCTGGGAGTAAACCGCCTGCGCCCACGGCCCGGGGCCCTGCCTCCCGCCCCTCGGCGTCCGGAGCCGGGTCCAGATCCCCGCCGTATCCTCTTTTTAGGTGCGATGTGCACGAGTGTCTGCTGTCGTCCCGCGCGGCGGCTTAGCCGCGTGCGCGTGGGGCCCGGCGAGCAGAGCTCGTCTGCAGAGAGCTTAAAAACTGCAGGGATCTTCTACTGACCTGCCCCGACACTGTGAGGGAAAGGTGCCCGCAGTGTCGCAGAAGGGAATTAGAGAAAAGAAATAAAATGCCTGTCTCCCGGGGCGTGTTCCCGGTTCCCGTGGGAGGAAAGGCACGCGTTAGGGAGCGGCGAGAGGCAGCCTTCTCTGACTTTATTTTTGTCTGGGCCTTTACTGATTTCCGGGTTGGTGGGTTCAGCGAGCTGACAGGCCGGGGTGGGGTGGGGGGCCCTGCCTGTTATCTCGCCGCCAGCACTAACCCGAGGCGCATCTACCCCGGCATTTCCCCGCCGCTGCTGGAGCCGGGCTGTAATTCATGCCTGGCAAGGGCAGGGCTGGCCCGCAGCAGATAAAGCTGGGGACTGGCGCTCTGCTGGCGTCCGCACCCTCCCCTCCCCCGCTCTCTGTCTTCCCCCATCCTCCTGCA
>PVJS01027052.1:0-26530 GCA_004027185.1 Glis glis | reverse complement strand
GGCCTGGTGGGGGACAGGGGGCAGGCCTGGTGGGGGGAAGGGGCAGATCTGGCGGGGCGGGAACAGGCCTGGCTGTATTCGCTGGACACCTTTCTTCAGAGGTGCAAACTTGTCCTTGGGAGGTCAGCTGAAGCTTCCTCCTCCATAGCTCAGCCTGGGAGCTAGGGTGGGGAGCAGGCTTCTGTCAGTAGTTATATCCCTGTCATAAAAGGAAAATTAATGTCACTATGACATCATTTAATTAGTTAAAAATGAACACAGACCTATAAAAGAGTGGGGTTCATTTTTTCTGTTGTGCATCATCTGAAACCAGATGTATCAGGTGCAGGATTCCTGGGCCGACGTTCCACAGAGTCTCAGTCTGTCATTCTGGAAAGGGGCACAGGAATCTGGGTTTCTAAGAAAAATCCTCCAGATGATCCTGTGACTCGTATTCCAAACATGCTCGTGGGCAGGCTCCAGCTACATCTGGGCATTCCTGAGAAATGCAGACTCTCAGGCCCCACCCAGGCCTGCCGAGTGGGAACCAGCAGGGAGAAGGGTGCCCAACAGTCCCAGGGCAACACTGGACCCTGTCAACTGCCAGGGTTCCAAAGCCCAAGATTTCAAAGACTCTAGGGATATTAGCACTCTAGATTCTAGATTCTTGAGGTTCTAGAATTCTAATGTTATAAAGGTTGGAGATTCTAGCCCCCTGGGGTTCTCAGATTTTAGACTGCTGGGATCCTTAGAAATGAGCCTCTCTGTGGGTGGCAGGCAGTGGACTCCGGCTGGGAGTCCTCTCTCCTCCATCCTCAAACTGCCCTCCTCCCTTCTCCCTCCTCTCTCTCTCTGGCTAACAGGTGTGCCCAGTGATCTATGTCCTCACCAACAGCGTCACTGTGACTTTCCTTCAGCGCCTCATCAGTAAGTCATGGCTGGGGAAGGGGTGCTTTCCAAGGACAGGCAGGCAGCTGTACCCCTGCCCCAGGCAGGTTTGGTCAGGGGACCTGAAGTGGCAGAAGGACCCTCTGTCCTGAGCAAGGGTGGGGCTGTGGCTTCTCTCCTGCTACCTGGGGGCTCTCCCTGGCCTTAGGTCAGGAGGCACGGCCAGAGTTGTTGGGGTTGTTGGGGCAGTGGAAATGGTGTTGGGACCCTGGAGGTGGCTTTTCTGTGGAAATGGCCACTGGTCCCTTAGGCCACCACTCTGTGCTCTGCATACACTATCTCAGTTGACCTCACAACAGCCTCATGGAGAGGGTACCGTCACTGCACCCACTTTACAGATGAATGGACTGAGGCTCAGGGAGGTGGTGGGCGAGGGCCCCGGCTGTCAGACTAACCCGCCGAGGAGGGTAGCTATCGAGGTCTGGTCTCTATTCAGTTTTCCTGTGGCAGAGGCTGAGGCCTGGTCTTCATTTTGTTCCTTCAGCTGAACTTGGTGAAGCAACTGTCTCCGTGAATGTCTGAAGAGGATGAGGAGAAGGACCACCATGATGCCACCTGCTGGTGAGAGGTCGAGTTCTGTGCCTGTGGCAGAGCAGAAGCGAGGCTTGGCTCTCCCCTTTCCTAGCAACAGGCTGAGTCCTCATCTCAGCCGTAGACTGAGCTTTGATTCTGGCCCCGGACTGAGCCCCAATCCTGGTTCTACTCAGATCCATGATCACACACTCAGACCGAGCTCTGATTCTGGCCCCACACTGAGCCCGGATCCTAGTTACAGACCAAGCTTTAATGCCAGTTGTTGGCTGAGCTCCAACTCTGGTCACAGACTGAACCCTGACCCTGATCATGTACTGATCCATGATCCTGATCACACTGACCTTGGCCCTGATCACACTGACCCTGGCTCTGGTCATGTACTGATCCATGATCCTGATCACACTGACCCTGGCTCTGGTCATATACTGATCCATGATCCTGGTCACACTGACCCTGACCCTGATCATGTGCTGATCCATGATCCTGATCACACTGACCCTGACCCTGATCATGTACTGATCCATGATCCTGATCACACTGACCCTGACCTTGATCATGTACTGATTCATGATCCTGATCACACTGACCCTGTCCCTGATAATGTACTGATCCATGATCCTGATCACACTGACCCTGGCTCTGGTCATGTACTGATCCATGATCCTTATCACACTGACCCTGGCTCTGGTCATGCCATCTACTCAGTGTTTTCACATCTGCCATTGTTCCAAAGGAAGGTGAGGGGAATGAGGATGGGTCAGCGCCCGGTGCCAGCCGTGAGAGCCGCCCCTGTCACAGCCGTGCCGAGGGCCGGGATGGCAGAGCAAGCACAGTGGCTGGCAGTGCCCCTTGCTGCGCACATCCTGACATGCTGTGCTCTCGTTCCAGGGGGCCTCCTGGGCTCAACCTCACTCCCTCTTCGCACCTTTCTCTGGGAGGATGCTGCCACCACCCAACCTGAGTGAACGCTTGCGCCTGGCAGAAGGGCCCCCCGGGTGCCCGTCTCCTCACAGTGGGACGGTGCCTCCGCTCGGTACCCCGCCCCTGGCAATAAAAGCACATTTCTGCACAGTCCCGTGTGGCCCGTGGCACCGCTCCACTGGCGTCAGTTCGCAGGGGAGGGACAACTGGGGTGGCAGAGGCCCGGATCTGGAGCTGAAAGGGACACTTGGGAATACCCAGCCCCACCTCCCCTCCTTGTTTTGCAAGTGGGGACACTGAGGCACGGGGAGGGCAAGAAACTGGTCACACGGCCAGCCTGTGGAGGGGCTGAGCCCCGAGCCTTCCAGCCAACACTCAGTGAAGCCCCGCTCGACGCCACACAGGCAGTGAGAACTGCTACCCCCAGTGGCATCACTTTCCTGGCCCACTTGCTTTCACTCAGGACAGATAAGTCCCCTCTGGGCTGTTCTCATGGCCTCCGTGCCATGCCAGCCCTCAGTTTCCCCTTTGTGCTTCCCCATGGAAGTTTGACTCTGCCAGGTGCGATGTGGGCCATACACTCATGCAGGAGACTGCCTGGTGACCTCAGCAGCCCTCCTTTCAGGAGGGGATCCCACCCCGGGAACCTTTGCCCATTTTGTCAAACAGCTCAGGGGAGGGGGAGTCTTACCTCCACGGGAAACTGAGGTTTGGAGAGGCTGAGGCCATACGGTGCCCACCCTAGCTGTGCATTCACCCAAGGGCCTCCTCTCTGGTGAAGGAGCCTCAGGGGGCCTGGGACCTCGGCCCTCCTGCCCAGATCCCAGGTCAGCGTGTTGACTGTGTTTCTTGGCACAGGTGAGGCGAGGAGCCAGGCAGATCTGAGCTTGAGTCAGCCTCCGCTGCTTTCTAACACTGTGATCTTGGGCAGCTTAGTCCCTCAGAACCTGTTTCCTCACCTGTCAAATGGAGTTAATGGTCAAAGCCCCTGTTGGGCTTTGTGAGGATTAAATGAGCCAACGGGTAGGATGTGTTTAACTATGGCCGACACCGAGCGAGCCCATGGTGATGTCAGCCTCTACCCATTGATGTGAAATTAGTGCTATGACCTACACCTTCGGATTTGTTGATTAGTAAAAGGACTGATATGAGTGGCGCATGCCTGTAATCCAGTACTTGCAAGGCTGAGACAGGAGGATTGCAGGTTTGACACCAGCCTCAGCAATTTAGCGAGGCCCTCAGCAACTTAGCAAGACCTGTTTCAAAATAAAAAGTAAAAAGGGCTGGGGGTCTAGCTCAGAGGTAGAATGCCCCGGGTTCAATCCCCAATACCGAAAGAAAAAGAAAAAAAAGACTGATGAGAGAGAATTGTGGCCCAGGGATATCTTGAGTTTCTACCTTGTTTCTGAGAGATTAGATGGCTGTCGCCCAGTGTTCCTTCTTTCCCCTTCCCAAGTTTTACATAGCCATGTGGTCTCCCAACCAGAGATCACATCTCCCAGCCTCCCTTGCAGCTGAGTATAGTCATGTGACTAAGATCTGACCAATGACATATAAGCAGAAGCAAGGTACAAATTCCACTTTGTGCTTAAAAAGGGGAGTCCTTCACTTCCTCCTGGCCTCCCCCTCCTCTACAGTTAGACATGGGAACAACTGAAGCAGCTACCCTAGACCCTCAGGTGAGAGCCCCAGCAGCGCTAACCACTCGCCTTTGGGCTTCTGTCAGGAAGGAATAAACTTGCTCATTGAAGCCACTGTGTTCGCATTCTCTTTGTTAAGGCTGCTTTGTTTCTGCTGAACCTCTTTTGTTTGTAATGACATGCTGTGGAGCATTAGGCTGCTAACGTCCCTTTTCATCACTGTGACCAAATACCTGACAAAAACAGTTTAGAGGAGGAGAGGTTTATTTGGCTCATGATTTCAGGTGTTCAGTCCATGGTCGGCTGGCTCCAAGGCAGAAACATCATGGCAACAGGGCGTGGCAGAGAAAAGCTTCCCAGTTATGGCAACCAGGAAACAGAAGGGAAAGGATCAGGGACAGATAGAGCTCAAAGCCACGCCCCCAGTGACCTGTTTCCTCCAGTCACACCCAGTCTTTCTATCGTTACCACCAAATGTCCAAACTATTAATCCATGAAATGGATCAATCCACTGATGAAGCCAAATTCCTCATAATTCAATTATTTCACCACTGAACATGGTTGCCCTACCGGACATGAGATTTGGGGGACATTTCAGATCCAGACCCTAATATCCCTTCTCTGAGCCTTACCTTCTCAGTGATCTCTAGAGGCCCTTTCTAATCCAAAAGGACAGAAACTAACTTTCTCTCTCTCTCTCTCTCTCTCTCTCTCTCTCTCTCTCTCTCTTTCTTCTTTCATCTTTCTTATACTGGGATTGAACCCAGGGACTTCTACCTCTGAGTTATATACCCAGCTCTATTTAATTTTTATTTTGAAAGAGTTACCATGTGCTGGCCTTGAACCTACAATCCTTCTGTCTCAGCCTCCCGAGTACTGGGATTACAGGTGTGTGCCACCACACCCAGCAACTTAACATTCTTTCCAGAGGTGAAGGGGAAGGAGAGAACAAACATTTATTCAGTTTCTACTGCATGCCAGGCACTGTCTTAGACAGGAGGTCCTCAACCTGGGGGGACTTTGTCCCCCAGGAGCCAATGTCTGGAACTTTTTCAGTTTTCACTAGTTGGAAAGAGAGGCTGGGCTGCTGCTTGCCTTGTCATAATGCACAGATGGTCCTCACAGCAGAGAAGCATCCAGCCTGAACGTCAGCACTGCCTCTATGCGTGCAATGCCATTGAGTTATGGCTCTTTGCGTGTGATTCAGCGGGTGGTTTGGGGGTAGCTGTGGCATTGGGGGTTCAGAGGCAAAGTGACTTGCCAGAGGCCACACGGCTGGTCAGAGGCTAAGCTGGATCATTTGGTGTCAGCTTCCTGCATAGCGGGCTCTCCCCCTGCTGGCCAAAGGAGAGGACTGAGTGCTCCTTTCTGGCCATGTATAATGACAGTCCCACTCTCCACAGAAAACAGGAGGTGCTCAAAATTCTGGGTTCCCACTGGGCAGAAGCTGACTTGGGTCAGTGCCAAGCCTGGATTCCTGCTGTTCCCCCTTCTCCAACTGGCTAAATCCTTCCCAGCCTTCAAGACTCTATTCAGGAGTCACCTCCCATATAAGTGGGGACTGCTCCTTAATGTTCCCCAAAACAGACATTGTGTTTGCTGACATAGGTTGATATGGTTTGAGTGTGTCCCCCAAAAGTTCATATGTTGGAAACTTAATCCCCAAATTCATATGCTAATGGTTTTCAGAGGGGCCTGTGGGAGATGGTTAGGGTTAGATGAGGTCATGAGGGTGGGGCCCCCAGGATGGCACTAGTGGCTCAATAAGAAGGAAGAGAGAGGTCTGTGCTGGCGTATTTGCTCTGTGTCACCACAGATGCCCTACCATGTCACGATGCCGCAGGAAGGCCCTCCCCACATGCCGAGGAGATGCCAGAGCCTTGGACTCTGGAACCATGAGTCCAATGAGCTTCTATTCTCTTTATATTATATACTCTTCTCTTGGGGTATTTTGTTATAGCAACAGAAACAAGCCCATGCACTCCCTGGGGCAGGAGCTTTGCTCTTCTCAGCAGCCCCAGTGCCCAGTGTAGGAGCAGAGGACACGAGGACAGGAGGCTCTGACTGGTGCGAGCTGAGTGGATGAATGCACAACTGAGAAATGTCCCCCTCCCTGGCTGTCCACAGTCACATGCCATCTCCATGTTAGCCGAATAGAAGGCTAAGCAGGAAAATTCTAGAAAACCAGGATCAGGGGATATAGGACAGGGTCGGGGCCAGGTACCTGGCACTCGACAGAAGTAATGGGCTATGGACCAAATGGCAGCTTCTAGGACATTGAGTGGGTGGGGCAGAGGCCACTGGTGGTTGATGCGGCCAGTGAGGGGGAAGAGGACAGGGTGGAGAAGGCAGGGAGCAGAGGCCGTCGCTCTGTGCGCCCGCCACCCCCAGGACAAGTGCTGGCTCCTCATCACTAGGCCCAGAACTCAAAACGAGGCGAGGGCCTCCTGGAGGCAGTGACGTCTCATGAAGGAGGTTTGGGGGAAGAGAAGGAAGCTTTGAGGGGGCGAGAGGGCATCTACCATAGAGGATATGTGGGAAGAAAGGACATCAAGGCTTCTAGAGAGAGCACCAGACTCCAGGGCAGGCTCTTTTAAAGGCTCAATCCAATTAAATAAACACTTTCCAACCATGCAGCTGCCCGTGTTTGCACAACTCGTCACAGTAACATCTCAGCATCAGAATTATTAATTCTGTGCCTTGGGACATTTGGTGACCCCAGGAACACATCGCAAAATTATTTCCCAAACCGGATCTTTCTATTTACATTATGACAAGAGAGTGTACATATTCTACCACATCTATGCCGGTAGATGGACACTTTTATTTTAAATATTTGTTCTTTGAATGGTAGTAGAATAAGCTTTATCCTGTTGGAAAAGCCAAAGGTCCCCTATTAGAGGAGTCAGTGGTGACATCAACTTGGCAGACTCTTTTCTGAGTGTTCATGAAAATGGGAAATATTCGTGGTTTCCAGCTGGGTGAGAATAGGGGCTTTAGGATTGTTAGCTGGAATCACAATGATGCAAAAAGCTGAAGCTGGAATTTTAAAAATAGAGAGAAATTTGAAAAAAAGTGGTTTTTTAGGGGTACTCTTACTTCCATGGTAATGTTGATGCAAGAAGTAAAACGCATGTCCGAAACATAGGAAGGGTTGAGTGCCTAGCCAAGGCAGGCTCCAACTAGGGGCCTATTGTGCTGAACAATTCAGGGGTGACTTAGGCAGGATCCCCCCAGCTCATTGCAAAGAGAAGGCGCTCCTACTTCATGCCACACCTGTCACAGGGACTAGGGGAGGGCCTGCTTCCATCACCACAAAGACACACAGCCTCTGGAGACATTGAAGTGACGAGAAAAGAAACTCAGAGAAGGGCTTCATCCCGGCCCGAAGGCAAGGGTGGCCCGGAGGACTGCTAGGAGTAGGTGCTGACTGCACCCAAATTGAAAGAATGACACCGAGAGGGGAGAAAGGGGTGTAGCTCAGAGTAGAGTGCAGGCCTAGCACGCACGCGGCCCTGGGTTCAATCCTAGCACTGAACAGAGAAGTGACCAGAGGAGCGAAGGCCAGGAGTGTGACAGCCCTCAAGGATGCTGGAGCACACGGGGTGAGGGCCAAGCGGAGCTCGGGGCCTTGAATGCCACACTGGGGGCTCAGAACCGTCCTCCAAGATCACAGATCTCAGATTTCTTCCTCCTCAACACACTCTTAAAAATCCAGGACCTCAAGAAGCTCTAGTTTATAAGGGTTCCATTGATTGATACTTGCCATTTAGAAATTAAAAAATATATATTAATTCATTTTAAAATAACAATAATAAACCCCCTACACTTTAACAAAATGACATCTTTTTATTTCAAAAATAGCTATATAGATAGGCGTGGTGGTGCGCACCTGTAATCCCAATACTTGGGAGGCTAAGAAAGGAGGATCGTAGGTTTGAGGCCAGCCTCAACAACTTAGCAAGACCCTCAGCAATTTAGTGAGACCCTGTTTCAAAATAAAAAATGAAACGGGCCAGGGGTATAGCTCAGAGGTAGAAAGCCTCTAGGTTCAATCCCTAGCACTAAAAAACAAAAAACAAAACAAAACAAAACATAAAATAACTCTATGTCCCAAAAAGATCATCAAGGAAAAGAGTGGGTCTGTTTCACATTTTTCAAAGTCTAATGACTGGCATATTAGAAGAAAGCTGTATTCAGGTCTGCTTCTGTCCTGAATCACTTACCATATTACCTGTCACGTAGTACTCGGAAACTTCTGTTCTATGCTGGTGAGAGAATGGGAGGTAAAGGTAAATAATATATTAGTATTAATTTAGTATTTGTTTTTGGCCTTGTAGATCCCTGAAAAGAGTTTTGGGGGCTTCCCAGCCTAAACATTAAGAACACTGGTCTAGGCACTAGGGAGCCAAGGAGGTTTCTGAGCAAGGGGGAGACGGCCTCAGCTCAGTCTCAGGGAGCTTCCTCTGGTGGGTGTTGTGCCAGGTGGATTCCAAGGGGACAAATCCCAAGGCGGGCACAGGTGAGAGGCTGCTGGGGTGGGTGGCTGGGCTCCAGACCAGGAAAGGGTGGCTTCTGGGGAAGGGACGTCACAAGGGAGGAGCAGCCAGAGAAACCCTTCCCACGCATGCGTGTGCAGCCTTTGCCGCCCAAGCCCCCCAGGCAAGGCTCCGAGCCTCCATCCCACCCGCCTCTGCTCAGGAGGGAGAGAGACACAGGAAGGAGAAAGACCTACCTTTATTCTAGAAGCAGGAACAAGAAATTCCCTTTGGCTCCTATTCCAGGCCAGAGGACAAAGTCAACATTTGTCCCTATTGTCCTATTAACCCTTGCCCATCCAACCCAGTCTCTGCAGACGTGGCTGTCAACAGGGATTGGGACATCACTACCTGATGGGAATTTACAGTGTCTTCCACATGATCCAGCAATTGCGTGCCTTGGGTTAACCCAAGTAAGTTGAAAACTTACGTCCACACAAAAATCCACACTGGATGTTTGCAGCAGCTAATGAACTAATCGTGACCACTCAGAAGCAACCAAGATGCCCTTCAGCAGGTGAAGGGATAAATAAACTGCGGCCCATCCAGACACAGGACTCTCCTTCAGCAGTAAAAAGCTATTGAGCCGCGAAAAGACCCGGAGGAAGCGTACATGCATAGGACTAAGAGAACGCAGCCAGGCGGGATAGACTTCACACTGTACGATTTCAGCTCCACAAAGTTCTAGAAGAGGCAGAACAGTAAAAAGATCAGTGGCTACCAAGGGCTGGGAAGACGGGAGGGACACAGAGGATCTGAAGGACATTGGGACTGTTCTGTCTGATACAATAGTGGCACACACATTTCCTTACCATTGGTCCAAACCCACAGAACGTACAACACCAAGACTGGACCCAGCTGTACTCTAGCGATACGTGCACACCACAGCAGCGCAATCCACAAGAGCCAAGCCACGGAACCAGCCTCAGTGTCTGTCAACAGATGAATGGATGAAGAAAATGTGGTACAGACACACAACGGAATTTTACCCAGCCATAAAGAAGAACGGTGAAGCCGGGTGTGTGATGCATGCCTGTAATCCCTGCACTTAGAAGGCTGAGGCACAAGGGGCACAGGTTTGAGATCAGCAACTTAGTGAGATGAGCAACCTAGGGAGACCCTGTTTCAAAATAAAAAATAAAAATAGGGCTGGGGATGTAGCTCAGAGGTAGAATGCCCCTGAGTTCAATCCCTGGTACCACAGAGGAGGAGGATGAGGAGGAGGAGGAGTCAGTTGCAGGAAAATGGATGGAACTGGAGAGCATCATGCTAAGCAAGATCAGCCAGACTCAGAAAATCAAGGGTCACATGCTTTCTCTCACATGTGGAAGCTAGAGAGAAAAAAGGAAAGAAAAGGGACTTTATGAAAATTAGGAGAGAACAGCAGAGTAGTGGAGGGATCAGGGGAAGGAAGTGAGGAGGGAAAGGGGAGGTGTGGGGAAGGAAACAGACCAAAGGATGTCACGTGCACACATGACTGTATCACTATGAATCTCACTATCATGCACAACTGCAGTGCACCAATAAAAAATAAATGTGTTAATAATTGTAAATTATTCCCAACATTGTCTGAAATAAAGTAGGCACTATATGATTGTTTGCTATTATAATATTGGAATTTAGTTTCCCAATTTTTTTTAGTTTTGCTCATTAATTGTATTATTGTATTTTATAATGTTTTATTTGCCCCAATACATTTTCTTCTTACCTTTTATTAATTCATTAAAGTAGTAGTGTGTGTGTGTGTGTGTGTGTGAGAGAGAGAGAGAGAGAGAGAGAGTGTGTGTGTTACCAGGGATTGAACCCAGGGGCATTCTACCTCTGAGCTATGCCCCCAGCCTATTTTATTTTTTATTTTGAAACAGGGTCTTGCTAGGTTGCTGAGGGTCTCACTAAGTTGCTGAGACTGTCTTTGAAACTGAGATCCTCCTGTCTCAGCCTCCCAAGTACTAGGATTACAAGCTTGCACCACCATGCCCAGCTCATTAAAGTCTTGTAATCATACACACACACACACACACACACACACACACACACACAGAATGGACTATGCTGTGCACTGTGGACCTCGGGTGGTGATGAGGTGCCCACAGAGGTTCATGGATCGTAACAACAAATAAGCCAGGCGTGGTGGCACACACCTGTCATCCTAGTACTTGGGAAGCTGAGACAAAACAAAAATTAAAAAAAAGATAGGGTTGGGGGTGTAGCTTGATCCCCAGGTAGAATGCCCCTGGGGTCAATCTCCAGTACCACACACACAAAACAAGCAAAAATCTTCCAGGATGGAGACTCCCAGCCTGGTGCAGCATTTCCTGCAGAGCCTGCCTCTGCCTGCCCCCCTCTTCCTCACCAGCATTTGGCAAGGAGGAAGCATGTGGGGGCGGTGGGAGCCCCTGCTCTCAATGGCCCCAGTAGAATGGCGCTCCAGCTCAACCCAGGTGAATAGGTAGGAAAAAGAACCGGGACACCGGCAACTCTGAAGAGGCTTGGCCCTGGGGTCTGTGTCTGGGTTTGAACCTTGGTTCTCCTAAGAGGACCCACCTGCTCGGAGCGCAGTCCCTTCACCTGAAAGAGGGTGTCAGAGCAGACGGTTTAGAGAGATAGGAACTAAACGAGGTAAGCAAAATACAAAGCCCAGGCCTGGGGAGACATTCGCACTGAGGC
Organism: Glis glis; assembly: GCA_004027185.1. Taxonomy (NCBI): domain Eukaryota; kingdom Metazoa; phylum Chordata; class Mammalia; order Rodentia; family Gliridae; genus Glis; species Glis glis. The sequence continues at coordinate 15,303 of PVJS01027052.1, read as the reverse complement.
GGGCCCCTGCCAGCTGACGAATTTACAACAGAAGCTAAAATCCTCAGACTCCCGCTGAATGGGGGCCAAACCTTCAGCTTTGGGTTCAGAGAGAGACTCTTCTCTATGAGGGTAGATCTGCAACAGCTTCTTGGTAAGGCTGAGCTTGTAACCACAAAAGGTTGGGCACCACCGCTGCCCAGTGACGACACACATCCGAGAGACAGGTAATGGGGCTTTATTGCCAATAAGCTGGTGAGTGGGGGATGGAAACTCTTGTTCTGAAAAAGGCCATCCTCCTTAGGGGTGCAGGCGCAAGGCTTGTATAGTGACTTGTCAGGGGCACATCAGATAGGTGAGCACCAGGGTAGTTACAAATTTGGGGTGGCCTGCTTTTCTGATACACAGGCTGCTGAATCTGTAGGTCACTGGAGGTTCTGAGTTCTATAAATCTAACGAAAAGTTACTGACTAGAAAGTCTTAGGGCTGGTGTAATTCAGTGGTAGAGGACTTGCCTAGCATGCACGAGGCTCTGGGTTTCATCCCAATACTGCAAAAGGAAAGAAAGAAAGTCTTATGACTCATGTCATTCTAATTCCTTTTCCCAGGAACAGCTAACTCTTTAGTCAAGCATTAGGATACAAAAAGCACCCTTCATCAGAGAACAGGTGAAGGGCACCAAAGGCGACTGTCTCCCAGGAAACGGGGAAAATCATGGAAAAGCAATTTTTGCCAGACAGGACAGTGAAATGCAACTTTTGCCGAAGAACAGTTTGACCCACCGGGCGGCTCAGTCAGAGGTGTCATCTACAGCAAAGCTATGGGGAGGCTGATGATATATTGCTGACCTTCAAAATTAGTGATTTTTAAAATCAATTAAAAGCAAACAGAACTAGAGGGTTTGTTTAGTTTTCTCCTCAGTAACAAAGCTAGAGTAAGATCTCAAAGAATGGGTCATTCATTCATTCATTCATTTTCTGAACACAGATTTATGGGGCATTCACTGTATTCCAGGCAAACTGTAAGAACAGCTTGAGCAAAGGCCCCGGGGCAGGAGGGAGAAGACTCATCAGGGAGACAAGGGCTAGGCAGCAGTGGACCTCGGCTGCCTTGGGGATGGTGGGTGGGACACCGTCATGACAAGGTCCTCCTGCTGGGGCTTCCATGGGTCTATTCGGCCTTTGCCAGGAATGGTTAATGACTTAATGTGGCAGACAGGAAGTGTACCTCATAGTTGTGTCTCCCCTTCAAGGGGACCTGCTGCGGGAGGTGCGCGCTCCTCCGAGGTGGAACCGGCGCCTGCTGCCCGCACCCCTTCCTTGCCGGCCCGCACTTGGGCTGCACAGTTCTGCTCAAGCCTCCAGATTAAGTGAGCAGCATTTGCCCACTCTTGTAGTATAACTAGTTCTGATGGCTGGGAATAAAGGAAGAGGACGTGCCGCCTATACCTTTAATATTGAGGCTATTGGATTTAGCAGAGGTGAAAAGTTACCTGATGTAGTGTTGAAACCACCCCCACTATTTCCTGATATAGATTATAAGCCAGTGCCACTAAAGACAGGAGAAGGTGAAGAATATATGTTGGCCTTGAAACAAGAATTGAGAGAAACAATGAAAAGAATGCCTTATTTTATTGAAACACCTGAAGAAAAACAAGATATTGAGAGGTATAGTAAAAGATATATGAAGGTATACAAAGAAGAATGGATACCAGATTGGAGAAGACTCCCAAGAGAGATGATGCCGAGGACAAAATGCAAAAAAGATCCAAAATCCAGAAAGGCAAAAGATACAGACAAAGGCACTTCACTTGCTAATACTGCAGATGTGTTGAAAAAAATTGAGGAATTGGAAAAGAGAGGTGATGGCGAAAAATCAGATGAGGAAAATGAAGAGAAGGAAGGAAGCAAAGAGAAAAGTAAAGAAGGCGATGACGATGATGATGACGCTGCGGAAGAGGAGGAGTATGATGAAGAAGAGCAAGAAGAGGAAAATTACTACATCAATTCATACTTTGAAGATGGAGACGATTTTGGTGCAGACAGTGACGACAACATGGATGAAGCAACCTATTAGCCATGAAATTTCTCAAAAATTTGTGATAAGGCTTTGTGCATCTGGACAAACTTTATTTTTATTTCTGACAAGGAATGAGTACATATTTTATTTTTGTTTCTGTTTTTTTGACAATATTTTTTCATACCAAAATATTCAGAACCACTCTGAGTTTATCCACTAGTTACTTTATAAATTAGTCTCTTGATGCTGACATTCCTCTAAACACCTCTGCCATTCCCCCTTATGTATGTTAGATCTTTGTTTTGTATTATTTAGATTTAAATGTGCCTAAAGAGGTTTTGCATCTCTTAACCTATGTATTCACACATACTTGAACAAATTCTTGTTTAACTGCTGATCTTTTGTAAAAATATTACTAGTCATAGTGGATTTCTACAATCCAAAAGTTGATTTAATACAGCACATGGAGCACTTTAAAAAGAGAAACTTGAAAATTATTTTTTACTTTTACATGGTATATTCTATACTACTACATTATGAGTACATAAACCTACCTGAGCTCTTACAAGTACAAACTTATTAGCAGTTTTGTGATCGAAAACAGAGAAAAATGTCAATCTGAGCTATATAATTTTCAGAGTTTACATACATCTCAGCCAACAGAAAGAGGCTTTCACATGGGATGAATATTATAAATGCTTGACTTTGGGGCTAACTTCATGCTGTACAAAATATGAGTTAAGGATCCCTCTATAATAAGTTTGACATTTTCAAATAGTTGGGCTTACGAAAAATTAGACTAAGGCATCTTGATTAATTTTTTACTTTACATAGTGTAGAATAAGTTCTGATTATATGAATTTCATGGCAGAATGCTTATGTGAACTTTGTTAAGTGTAGTGGCCTCTGTTTCACAGGACTCACAGCTGTGTAGTCGATTATATAATGTAGAATGAACTCAGGTCATCAATCTCAAGATTAATCTTTTTTGTTTAACTTAAAAGCTAGCTCCCCTGCCATTTTATATTTTGGGGAGAAATACCTAGAAACCTCAGCCTCCAAAGATTTAAAAATGCCAAAGATTTTCAAGGAAATTCATGTATTTCCAAAAAATAAATATTATGTACCCCCCAAAAAAGGACCATGCATTTTTCTCCTTTGAGAAGATATCACCCATTACCCTGTAATCTGAGAATCAGAGACCTAGATTTTATTTCTACCTATATTAAGTTCAACCATGATACTGAACTTGAAGTTTCTGTGCCTTAGTTTCCCTACTTATAAACTATTTCCTATAAAAATTGTTTAAACATTAACCAGAATTTACCATATGTATAACGACATTCTCTCACCTTATTGAAATGATTACATCTTAAATTTGGTTCTTACCCTTTAAACAACTGTAGCTTGGAAAGTAACTGAAACATGATTTTGAGAAACAAATGCTTTCCTCATAAAATATAATCTGATTTTCCTATCTTATAATTGTGGAAAAACTGGAGAAAATTTGTATCATCGTGGGCAATTCTTAACAACATCACTCTCAGGGGAAAAAGATAACTTTCAATGGCAATACTTCCTTAAATAATTCAAGATGGCTGTGAGGGCCTGTCTTAATACTGTAATGCTGTATGTGTGACTTCTTGTTTAAAGCTTTAAGATCCTAAATGGAGACTGGGCACAGTGGTGCATGCCTCTCATCCCAGCTACGCAGGAGGCTAAGGCAGGAGGATTGCATGTTCAAGGCCAGCCTGGGCAACTTAGCCAGACCCTATCTCTAAATAAAAAATCAAAAGGGCTGGGGATGAAACTTACTGAAGCACCCCAGGATTCAGTCCCTAGTACCATACACAAAAGATTCTAAGTGGAAACATGAATTAAGTCTTCTTTAAAGCTGCAATCTATTATACTTAGAAACCTCATATGAAGTTTTCAGTAATAATGGCAAATAAAGTTTTTGGGGAATGATAACTTACATGTTTTATTCTCTTACTTCCTTTGGTACCACAGCCAAATACCATTTTGTTTATAGAAATTTTCTCTCCATAGTTTTATTTGCTTTATTTTAAATCTACAGATAACAGCTTGAATCAGGCAAACACATGGAAGGTAGAAACATTTCTTTTCCTACCTTTCAAATTGTCTTCACTGTCATAGTCCTACAGATAGTAAGGCAGGCCCTTTGGGGCAAGGATTTACTCTGGGAGGTCCTCACCATATCCTTTAAGCGTGTTCTTTCCCCCTTTGGAAGATCTTTTTACAATTTTAAAGTATACTAATTGTGATGGATTTGCAGATTGCTTTACCAGTAAGCATAAATCTTGTTTTTCTGGCTTAAGATCTGAGACTGTGAAGTTATTCCATAGAAGGCAAACATTATTTTACAGAGATATGTACTTACTAGTAAAGTATCTTAAAAATTGTTATAACAAGCAAAACTGTTTGGTTGCTATAATGCTTATTTTTCTGTATTTAACATTAAATTCTTACAATATGAAAAAAAAAAAGGGGGGACCTGCTGCAAGGAGGGTAGTTAGCTGGCCCTGTCTCTATATCCATGTCTATATCTAGTCACACAGAATAAAGACCAGAGGGACATTGTTTTTTCTGTTTTGAAATATGGCTTTATAAATATGGATTATTTGAGTCATCTGAGATACATGTCTCAGTCTGTTCCTGCTGCTATAACAAAACACCTTACCCTGGGTAATTTATAAACAATAGACATTTATTTCTCACTGTCTGGAAGCTAGGAAGTCCAAGACCCGGGTACTGGCAGATGTGGTGTTTGGTCAGAGTGTGTTCTTTCTTTCTCTTTCTAAGATGGCACCTCATTACTGCGTTGTCAGATGGAAAAAGGGATGGAAGGACAAAGAGGGACAACGCTGTGTCCTCACGTGGCAGAAGAGAAGCAGAAGAGCCAGGAAGTTCTCTGACACCTCTTTTTATAAAATTATAGATCCTATTAAAAAGGGCAGAGTTGTCATGACTTAATTGCCTCCCCAAAGACCCCACCTCTTAATATCACCTTTGGGCTTAGTTCCAGCACAGTCACATGTATTCAAACCGTAGCACATGTTTTAACACAGTTGTAGAGTAAAACGATAGAAAGTATCTGTCCCTGAGTTCTTGACCTTCTCAGTGAGACAGAGAACAGTTACTTGTGCCGAGTAAGGAGGCTTCCAATCTGCCCTGAAAGGAGGAATTTGTGATGTGGCTTCAAAGTTACAAGCTTCAGCATAAGGCAGTACCACATTCAAGTCCTCATTCTATTACAGACCAGCTCTATGGCCTTAGGCCAAAGGTCAAGACTCCCGTGTGTGTGTGTGTGTGTGTGTGTGTGTGTGTGTGTGTGTGTGTATGTGTTACCAAGGATTGAACCCAGGGGTGTTCTACCTCCGAGCTATATATCCCCAGTCCTATTTTATTTTTTATTTTGAAAAAGGGTCTCAAACAGCTAAGTTGCTGAGGGTCTTGCTAAGTTGCCAAAGCTGGCCTTGAACCTGTGATCCTGCTGTCTCATTCTCCCAAGTACTGGGATTACAGGTGTGTGCTACCGTGCCTGGCTAAGACTCCCCCGAGTCTTAGTTACCTCATCTGTGAAACAGGCTTAATACTAATTCCTTTATCCTGAGGATGCTATAAGGATTCAACCAGCATTTGTGAAAATGTCCTGTTGATGTTAGCCACCATGACTGCAGATGGGGAAACTGAGGGCCTGGAAGGGCCACACAGCAAGGAATGGACAGAGCTGGTCTAGAACTCAAGGCTCCAGGATCACAGGTGGGTGAGCTGAGGCCAGGACCCCCTCTGCTCCCCACTCAACACTGACTGAGCAGCTCCCTCCCAGGGGCCACAGGGCCCACCATGCTCATGTGACCAAAGGAAACCTGTTCAGAGCAGGACTCCCGGCTTGCAGGCCTTCTCGGGGCTCCCCACACCCTCGACGCTTCTCCATCCCTTGACGTTCATGATGTGCAGATGCACATACGGTGTTGACACGCCCCTGACCTTCTCTGCAGCAATATTTGCTTTGGGAGTGTTGACGAGTCCCCGCTTCCTCACTCCCCCAGGCTTCTGTGCCACAGTGTTTGCTTTGGAGGTGTTGGATGGATGTGGTGAGATGGAGGGCTTCCCGTCAGTTCCCAGCTGTCCATCACCCGGTGCCACGTCTCCCCCAGCAGGGGGGTCACTCGCCATTTATAAAGCCTGCCTCACCGCAGAGCCCATCGGAATCAACCCACAGAGACGGGGCCTCTCTACAGCTCGCCAGAGAAGTCCAGGTAACGTTGCAATGACTCTCTCTCTCTCTCCAACCTGCCTTTCGATCAGATGCCAGACCAGACCCAAGCTTTCAGAATATGTGGCCGGTTCCAATTGTGGTTCTAGCTCAGAACATGAAACATAGTTTCAATAATGAAGAGTCCAGAATCCTACTGGAGATTCCTGCCACCTCTTCCCTCTGTATCCCTAGGTTGTGGTTTTCTTCCTCATGCTAACAAAATAACTGCAGAGATTCAACCATTGTGTCTTATATCTACTCAGGCAAAAGAAGGAGAGGAAAATAGAAACATAAGCTTCCAGCCGGGCGTGGTGGCGCACGCTTGTAATCCCAGTACTTTGGGAGGCAGAGACCGGAGGATCCGGGTTCGCAGCCAGCCTCAGCTCTCTCTTTCTCTCTCTCTCTCTCTCTCTCTCTCTCTCTCAGTGAGGCCCTCCGCAACTTCGTGAGACAGGGTTTCAAAATAAAGTATAAAAAATAGGGCCGGGGGCGTAGCGCGGAGGTAGAACGCCCCTGGGTTCAATCCCCGGTACCGCAAAAAAAAAAAAAAAATAAAGAAACATAAGCTTCCTAGCTAGGTCAGTCACTTAAAGAAACTTTCTTCTTCTCCTTCAAGAACTTCTCCTCCTTCTCCTCCTCCTCCTCCTCTTCCTCCTCCTCCTCTTTCTCCTTTTCCTCCTCCTCCTTTTTGTGGTACTAGGAATTGAACTCAGGGGCATTCTATCTCTGAGCTACACCCCCAACCCCTTTTTTAAAACTTTGAAACCGGGTCTCACTAAGTTGCTGAGAGTCTCACTAAGTTGCTGAGGCTGACTTTGAACTTGCAACCCTCCTGTCTCAGCTTCCCAAGTACTAGGACTATAGGGGTGCACCACAACACCTAGCTTCGGGAGCTCCTTCACTGTGATATTGTCCTCTCTGGGTCTTTGTCCCTTAAGTCCCCGTCACTCTGGAGGCCTCTAATCCTAACTTCTACCTCCTCCGCCCAGTGAGACTGGCCCCTTTTGCTTAGACTCAATAGGTATTTTGGAAAATGACCTCAGGAAAAAGTTGGGGTGAATATGGAGCACGCTTTGAAGGGTACCCTTTTCTCCAGAAGCATAGATTCTCAAATTGCACCTATGTAGTTTCTCTTGAATGCCCCTGATTGTTTTTATGTGTTGTCATCTATTACAGTTGATTTTAAGGGGAGGTTGGTCTGAGGCAAACTACTCTGTCATGTTCGAAACAGAAGCTCTGCAGAGGGAATTTGAATGTAAATTTCTTGAGGGCTTTATAACTACTCATTTGCAGCTTGGGGGTAGGGTGAGAAGGTTCGACCCAGGGAATGCTTGCATATTTATTTATTTATTTATTTATTCCAGTACTGGGGATTGAACCCAGGGGCATTCTACCTCCGAGCTACACCCCCAGCCCTATTTTTTAATTCTTTATTTTGAAACAGGGTCTCACTAAGTTGCAGAGGCCTCACTAAGTAGCTGAGGCTGGCCGCGAACCCGGATCCTCCTGTCTCAGCCTCCCAAGTACTGGGATTACAAGCGTGCGCCACCACGCTCAGCTATGCTTGCATATTTATAAAAACAACTTCAAGATTGGTTATTCCCAGGAAATGAGTCATGGGACATCAGATGAGTCAAAAACAAAAAATAAAAACAAAATTGTAAGTATGTTCATCCCCATGCCTTTTAGGATAAAACATGGAACTGACAATAACAAAGACTGTCCAAAGGAGGAGACTGATTAAGTGAACACTGGCCAACCCAACTGTTAGAATATTCTGCAAACTAGGAAGTAGCAAGATAGTTATGGCACGCTGTTTTTTATAAGTGATTCTGATATGAATAAGTGACTCAATGGGGGACCTGGAAGGACCATTTGGTTTTTCATAAAGTCACATAAGTGAATATAAGTGTAAAGAAAAATTTCTGAAAGAAGATATAACAGAAGTTATCTCTGCGAGTTGATTTCTACTTGCTTTTTTCTTTTTTTGTATATATATTTTCTAATTTTTCTACCTATCTAAAAGCAGATTACCAAAATTAAATGCTAACCCACATGGGATGCTTTACACAGAAACGGTGACCACCATCTTCCCTGAACCTGCCCAGTGTGTGAAGTGAGGATCGTGTCTACCTGTTAGTCTCAGGTCCCAGTAGGAGCCATTCACAATGTCATTTAAACTCCCAGGAGTCCATGCCAACATCTTTATGCAGGTCTTGACCCACTGAGGCAGGAGTGGGGATGTCAAGGTACCAAAGACCAACGCCAGTGCAGGGGTGTGTGACATTTAAGCAAGGGGTTATGACCCAGAGGCAGGGCAAAGGACTAAAGTCCCCACATGCTCCAGACCTGCCCTCGACCCCAGTCTGACTCCATATTGCTGAGCCTGCTCCTTCCAAGTCCCTGGAATCGCTTAATGATTTTTATCACAGCCATAAGGCTCCCCGGCACGAGGGTGGCCATTCATGGAAACTCTTGCAGGCGTAAGGGCACCATACCAGGAGCTCATGACAAAGCCCAGAGGAAGAGTACATCACCTGCATTTTCCAGATGGGGACACCCAGGCCCCAAGTCACCAGCAAGGAGGTGGCAGAGCTGGGACCCATCCTGGGCCATCTGTCTCTGAAGCCAGGGCACATCGCCACTAACGGCACATTGTCGGACACAGAGAGTGTGTCCTGCACAACAGTGTCAGGTGGTGAAGCGACTTGCCCTGGATCCCACGAGCCCACTGCTGGTTAGGACGCAGGACTCAGAGTCCACCCTCGTAACTGAGGTGATGCCCCTCAGGCGGCGGCGGGCAGTCCCGCAGGGGAAGGCTGCCTCCTGCAGGAAAAGCCCGTGCCAGCGCTCCGGCAGAACTGTGGGCTGCGAGGCCATGGCCCTTGACCTCCTGGCGTGGCCCGCCCGCTTCTAGCGCTATACGTAAGGAAACGCATCTCTGGGCCTCAGCAGCCCCATCTGTAAAATGGACATTGGTGAAATGGATCCACAGTTCTGTGGTTACCTCGGACCCAAGCTCTGGGAAGACTCTCTCAAGGGTAACCCCACAACTGACCCTCTCTTCCCTGACCCCCACAGGTCCCTGACCCACGATGCTGAAGTTCTCTAGCATCTTCCTTCTCCTCTGTGGGCTGCTGGCCCTCTCCTGTGCTGAAGAGGTCCTTGATGGTGAGCCGGCCCTGCCTGGGGTCATGACCCCATAGCCTCTCCTGGAAGCCCAGGCCTGGGCCGATGCCTGTCAAATTCTTATGAGCATAGTGCTGCGATGCAGTTAACACCACTGACTGTTCCTATCCTGGTTGCCACTTATTTAATCCACTTTTCCAAAGATTCCCCCTCTTTCCTGTCTCCTTGCCCTGCTTCATCTATTAAGAACTACCATCACAGGGTCCAGCCCTACCTGGAATGGCCCCTGCCCAGCTCGCCTACCTCCCACCCTCACCTGTTCCCCTCCTGCCACTGCCACCTCCTTAACACATTTCACATGCCCCAGGACCTTTTCACTTGCTGTTCCCTCTACCTGGAATATGCTTCCCCTATCGAACATGGCTGCCTCCCTTCCTTCAGGTCTCTGCTCAAATGTCACCTTTGCAGAAAAACCTTGGACCTCCCTACATAAATTAGCGCCCTCATCTGGTACTCTGGATTCCTCACTCCGCCTTTTATTTTTCCCTCTTAGGCTAGACCGATAATCAGCTGAAAACATCAGAATGGCCACGGGGTTAAAATAGTGGCATGTATTTCTATACTATCTAGGAAATATTCCCTCCTCAGAGCCTGCCCAGGCTCCTTCATCACCCCAGACGGCCCTGCTTTACCTGGAGGACTCCAGCCTCCTCCCAAGGCCAAATCTAAAGAGTTAACACCTGAGCCAGGTGCGGTGGTGCACACCTGTAATCCCAGTACTTGGGAGGCTGAGACAGGAGGATCGTAGGTTCGAGGCCAGCCTCAACAACTTAGCAGGACCTTGTTTCAAATTTTTAAAAAAGGGCCAGGGGTGTAGCTCAGAGGAAGAATGCATCTAGTTCAATCCCCAGTCCCAAAAAATAAAAGAAAAAGAAAAGAGTCAACACTTGGCACCACCCGGGAGCCCATGACCTGGGCACAGAGCTATGGCCAATGTGTTTTCTGACCAGCCAGTGAGCTTGCTGAACAGGCTGCTAAACACTGTGTGTGAAGTCAGACCCTTCACAGCACTGGCTGGCACTGAATCCTGCATGTGCCTTTACCCACGACTTGCTCACCTGCGTCCCCTCTTCCCCACTAGAATGCCAGCCTCACAAGGGTGGGGTTCATCCTTGGCTGGCGCCTGCCCGGCCCGTGGCACAGCTCTGGGCTAACTGGACTCGACCTGGCCCCACGCAGGCCAGAAAGAAGAGACGAACGAAGAGCACGTGGTGCGCCTGGGACACGCTCAGAGGTCGAGGTCGCGTCCAAGAATCTTTGGCATCTAAATGACTAATTGGGTTTTGGGGACCCCATCTTTTTCAGAAATAAGACAGAAACTCATCTCGGGGACCTTTTCTGCCAGCGGAAACTTCACCAGCAACCATGGGTGGTGGTGGCACAGCCTCCTGACCGGCACCTCCAACCTGCAGAGCCTGCTGGGAGGCCAGGTCCTGAGCGGGAGCAGCCAAGTGAAGTGAGTGGCCCCCGAGCCCGCCCAGTCCAGAGCGTCCTGGTTCAAGGGTTTGTCAGAGTCTGTCCAGTGTCAACTGACACTGCAGAGGCCTGTCCCTCAGCCGAGCGCCCGTCCAGCTCTGCCAGCCTCACCTCCCCGGGTTGGAGGCAGGAGGGCGGGACGGAGTTAGACACACAGGGGGAAACGCGGGGATTCGACTCCTGGTCACTTTGACCCCTGCTCACTGTGACAGCACCACCAATCTCTCCTCCTCTCCAAACCTCACCTTCTGGTCCTATGAAATGGGGACTAATAGCATCACCCCCCCCCCCATAGGGCTGCTGTGGGCATTAAATAAAATGCTGTGTGCAAACTGTTTACTGTAGGCCCTGTTCCCAGGGGTTCCCCAGTCACAGGTAACTGAAAAACAGTGACAACGTGGCACTCATAAGAGATGATACCAAGCAAGCCTTGGGGTCAGGCTGACAGTGAGAGTGGAGGAGACCTTTGTCTCATAAGCGTCTCAAATCTGGCACAGACTCAACCGCTGATTCCCGCTTTTGTTCTCTGCTCTGGCCAGCCCGGCCCATCTGACTGATCACAACTGCACCCAGACAGTTGCTCTGGTCAAAAATTTGAGCCCTGTCCTTGATCTCTCTCTCTCTCTCTCTCTCTCTCTCTCTCTCTCTCTCTTTCTCTCTCTCTCTGCCACCTCCAGCCTGTGGGCAAACCCTGTCAGCCCTACTTTCAAAACACATAGAAGCATCTGACCATTTCGCAACCTCGTATGGTCTGGGCCACGCTCGTCGGCTCTTGGGCCCGGGTTGTCTGCCTGTTGGCCATGCGAAGCCTGCTGCTGCTCCCCCCACACCGCACATCTCGGCCTCAGGACCTGTACGCTCACTCTGCTTTCTGCCTGGCCCTTTCCTCCCCGGCGTGACTCACACCCTCACTTCATTCTTAACTCTGCCCAGGTGTCACCTACAAGATTTCCCTTGCCACTCTGAAATGCTGCCTTTCCTAATGTCACCGTCCTGTCTCCTGGTCCTGAAGGGCCTGTCCTTCACAGCACCTAGCACCTGACAGCCTGCATGTACGCACTGGCTGGGCTTGTCCTCTCACACACATGCCTTCCCCAAACATCTGCTGTGCAGCGTACGGCCTTCGGTCACGTGCTCGCTCCTTTACCCAGCCTCTCTGAGCTGCACAGGGCAGGGCAGGATCGTTGAGATGCTGAGGGAGCTTCGCTTTGCTGGGGCCGGCGTTCCTGGTGCTCGCACGCACAGAGTGACTGCAGCAGAGGGCAGGTGAATGAGCATCAGCTCTGCACACACACACACACACACACACACACACACACACACACACACAGCTTCTGCTCTGCAGGGGACCTGCCTCCGTACACACAGAGCCCCCTTCCCACCCGGCTGTCACAGCCTCCCCTGCTGTGCTGTTTCTTGCCCCAGGGTACAGGTGAAAGAGCCTCGGTTCCTTGGAGTCTCCCTGGAGAGCACCCCGAGGATCCACGAGGCCAACCTAAAGATGCCTGTGTCCTTCGAATTGCATTTGCAGTAAGTATGACAGGGCCGGCCTCTCTGCAGAGGAGTGCGGGGGTGCTGGAAGCAGCCACGGTCAAGGGGGAAGGTGTCCAGGTCAAGTCTCCCAGAGATAGGCTCAGTTTGTCTGGGCCTGAGTTGCCCCTCGTGTAGAAGCGGGGGTAGGCAGAACCCTTCAGATCTGGGCCCTCTGGGGAGGTTCCCTTCCCTACCCCTTCCCCGTGTCACTTAGGAGTCCACTCAGCTCCTGCTAATGAGACTCAGGTAAAGGACACAGAACCTGCCCAAGACCCCAAAGCCCTTGGGCACCATGGGCTAGAGCTCACCCCAGGGCCACACTGGACCCACAGATATGTTTCATTTGGTCTCACCGTGTATTTCAACAAGGGTGGCCATTCCTCACATCCCCCGGCCTTCGCCTCTCCTGGTGAAACTAGCCCCAGGTCCCCTTCCTTTCTGAGGTCAAACCGTTTCTCCATTTTTTTTTTTTTTTGCAGAACTGGGGGTTGAACCCAGGGGCATTCTACCTCCGAGCTACACCCCCAGCCCTATTTTTTTATTCTTTATTTTGAAACAGGGTCTCACTAAGTTGCGGAGGGCCTTACTAAGTAGCTGAGGCTGGCCGCGAACCCGGATCCTCCTGTCTCAGCCTCCCAAGTACTGGGATTACAAGCATGCGCCACCACGCCCGGCCCATTTCTCCATTTTGATAGGTGGCCAGGCTTAGAATCAAGCTTTCCCTTCCTAGCTGTCCCCAGAGCCAGAGGCAGCAGGGTCACTATCTGCCACTGGTGGACGCATGGCTTGGAAAGAGCCGTCCCTGTTCTCTAGGTACCTCTTTTGAAAAATGAGGAAATGGCCTTTACGGGCTGGTTCTGTGCAAACATGGCAGAACTTGTTCTAGAACAAATGGAAGGATAGTAAGCTCTGAGGCTATCTCCCACCAGCCTTAACTCTTCCCTCCCACAGGTCCCCATTCTTTCCTCCCTCTGCTTTGAGAATGAGGTCAGATATGAAAGTCCAGCTTAATGTGCAGAAGGATCCTGAAGGCAGATATGGACTCATCTTTGGAAATTGCAGGCTCTTGCCTGAGTATGTGCAGATGCAGCCTGCAAGCCTGTGAGTTCTCATTCTGACTTTCTCTGTGTCCATCTGGTTATGATGAAACCCCTAGTGGCAACACCTGAAAGATGTTCCTACCAAAACAATACCCTACCAAATAAGTCTTTTGTGTGTATGGGGAGGTGTGTGTGTGTATTACAGATAGTATTTTATGTTCCTTTAAAATTTTGTCATAAAAGTAATCATTTGCCAGGTGCAATGGTGCATGCTTCTAATCCTAGTACTTGGGAGGCTGAGACAGGAGGATTGCAGGTTTGAGGGCAACCTCAGCAACTCAATGAGACCCTCAACAAGTTAGCAAGACCCTGTTTCCAAATAAAAAATAAAAAGGGCTGGGGGTGTAGCTCAGAGGTAGAATGCCCCTGGGTTCAATCCCTAGTAGCACAATAAATGAACCAAAAAAAGTAGTCATTTCATGGACATGAAAAGAGGTTCATCAAATATATGAAAAAGAAAGCAGAATTGTTTGGCCATTTGTTGATATTTAGGTTGTTTCTAAATTTTTCCCTATCATAGATAATACTGAATATTTTGGTGTGGAAGTTTTTCCAAAAATAGAATTATTTCATTAAAGTGGGTTGCTAAGATTATTTAAAAAAATAGGTGGTTGCACAAGTGTAAGTTTAAGGTATTACCAAATCACTCACCAAATACCTTGCCAGTAATGCAGAACCAAGTGACACGTTGCTAGCCGGCACTGGGCAGTCCCCCCCCCCACACACACACAATCAGTACCAGTTATTCTCATTTTCACAACTTTTCTCCTGAGTAGGTGGAAAATTCCACGGGTGCTATGATTTCCTTCCCCTCCCCATCAGTAGAACAGACTCAGCAGGATGAATCCCACCGTATGTCCCTTAGTCTGTGACATTTCCTCTTCAGAGGAAATGCTTTCTGAGGTGTTGCACTTTTACAAACTGGGGGTTTCTTCTAAATTTATTATCTCTTTTAAAAACTCTTTTTTTATACTGGGAATTAAACTCAGGTGTGTTCTACCTCTGAGCTATACCCCCAGCCATTTTATTTTATTATTATTTTTACATTTTTTGAAACAGGATCTCACTAAGTTGCTGAAGCTGGCAACTGAAGTCCTCCTGTCTCAGCCTCCCAAGTACTGGGATTACAGGTTTGCACCACCATGCCCAGCTAAAAAAAATTTTTTTAATGACAATTGATATCCACATTCAACTGGATCCAGAGGTCATCACCAATCCATTTTATTATTTTTTATTTTTTTGTGGTACTCAGATTTGAACCAGGGGCATTATACCTCTGAGCTACAATCTCAGCCCTATTTTATTTTTATTTTGAAACAGGGTCTCACTAAGTTGCTGAAGCTGGCCTCAACCCTGAGATCCTCCTCTCTCAGCTTCCCAAGTACTGGGATTACAGGTGTATACCACCACGCCCGGCTTCAATGGTGGTAGAATTTGAACAAGGCATCCCAGTACAGAGACACAGAATAGTCCCAGAGGGGGTACTGATGGACAGCAGTGATGACACAGCTTTAAGGAGCTGTGACTGCAGGTCGGAGCAGTAAAGCAGGGCTGAACGTGGACTCTGGACGCTGGGAGTAGAGCAGGGCTGAACGTGGACTCTGGACACTGGGAGTAGAGCAGGGCTGGGCGTGGACGCTGTGGACGCTGGGAGTAGAGCAAGGCTAGGCGTGGACGCTGTGGACGCTGGGAGTAGAGCAGGGCTGGGCGTGGACGCTGTGGACG
>PVJS01027051.1:0-26535 GCA_004027185.1 Glis glis | reverse complement strand
TAATTTAAGTTGTTGATGGGTTGATCACACCACGTTTTCGCTGGAAAAATAAATAAATGTTTAAACTGTTCATGACTACTTAAATAAATGAAACAATGAGTAAATAGATACACGAAGAGGGTCAGCATGGATTATTGATGGCAACGTGCCGTTAAAATAGTACTGAAATATCCAGTTCTGTATAAAGGATATTCATTAGCAGGAAAAATGTTTTAGATTTTTACCATGTTGGTGAACGTGTGGATGGATACTTGTAATGGTGATTTCTTGTTCTTGTGTTAGGTGCTAGGTAAGTCAGGCATTCTTGGGCCAAATCAAGACTTATGATTAATCTGGCACAAATCTATAAATGTCCCTTGAAAGGTTTAAATGTAAGCTATTTTTTTTCTTAAATCTGCTTTTACTCCACACAATGGGTACACAGTATGATTTAATTATTCTCCAACTGTGAAAATCTGAGCTGCTACCTCTGCGGGTAAAAAGCGTAGGAACAAATTTAAGTATTTAAGTATTCAACATTTATGTTCTCAGTTTGAGAGGTTTGTTCCTGGGTTTTATTATTTCAGAGAAATAAATGGTTCCATATTTAAATAAAGTTAAAAAACAGTATGTACTGCATAATGACAGAAAGTCTTATGAACAAAACCAAAATTATCTTACCCCAATTTTATACAACTGACATTTTTAAAGAAAGGAAGGTAGAGGACATTTCAGCCACTTTCGGAGCTGAATACTATTCCATTTTGGCATTATTATTACTTTTAACATATTTTTATTAACATAAGTTCTGAGTGATAGGAGCATACGTGCACAAAACACTGGTGAGTTTCCCCCTGAATCCACCCCACTCCCTCCCCTTCCCAGCGCATGTTACTGAGATTGACATCGATCATTTCGTGTATATACAAAGCATTATCTAATGCATTTCCTTCATCAAGTCTCCTCCCCCCCCACCAGAGAATATTATCATGACACATGCATATCCACGTTTATAGCAGAACAAGTTACAATAGCCAAATTATGGAACCAGCCTAGGTGTCTATCAATCAATGAATGGATTATGAAACTGTGGTATCTACACACAATGCAACTTTATTCAGCCAGAAAGAACAACAAAATTATGTCACTTGCAGGAAAATGGGTGGAACTAGAGAATATTATGCTAAGTGAGAGTGGCCAGTCTCAGGAAGTGAGGAGTCCTATGTTTTCTCTCATGTGGAAGCTAGGGAGAAATTGGGAAACATTTTGGCATTGTATCTGCACCACAGTTTAAATTCCTCCAAGTGACCTTGTCTGTTGAATCTTGAAGGGCAGTGCATAGGAAGTGTGTTGATATTGTCAGTTTTCCTGTTTTGGGGTAGGATGGTGGATTCAGTCTTTTATTGAACCATGTTTAAAATATAAGCAAGTGAAATGCAAAGGCGCGAGCCTTGGTCAGTGGTAAGTATGGATTGCTAAGACGCAGGAAGGCTAGATGCTCCTGTGTGTGCCACTGAGATTCATGGTGGGAAGAGAGTCTGTGAGCTTTGTTGATCTTAGCAAAGGCGTGGGGGTTATTGTGTGGATTTTTGTCTGTTCATTTTATTATCGTTAGTGAATCAATGAATGAATCATAAACAAAGGTACAAATGAAGGAAGAGTTCAAGCCAGGTTCAATGATGAAGATCTTGGGGTGCAAGTTTTTTTGTGGACATAAGTTTTCTATTCCTTTGAGTAAATATCAAGGAGTATGATCATTTGATTGTATAGTAAGAATATATTTAGTTTTGGGAGAGCCTGTCAAATTATCTTCTAAGGTGACTGAATGATTTTGCATTTTTACGGGCTCTGACCTGGAGTTCCCGTTGCTCCACCTCCTCACCAGCATTTGGTGATGTCAGCGTTCTGGATGTTGGTCTGTGTGTGGATTCTGGATTCTGGATATCTGGATTCTGATACGTGTGTGGTGCTGCCTGGTTGTTTTGCTTTGCATTGATCTGGTCACATATTATGTGGAGCATCTTCTCAAACACTTGTTTTTCATCTGTATATATTCGTTGCCGTTGCTGAGGTGTATGCTATGGTCTTTAACCTATTTTTTTCCTTTGTGGTACTGGTAATTGAACCCATGGGTATTCTGCCTTTGAGTTACACCCCCAATCCCCCTTTTTTTTAAAAAAATTCTTTTTTGTTTTTGTAACAGTCTCACTAGGTTGCTGAGAGTCTTGCTAAATTTCTGAGGCTGGTCTTGAACCTGCGATCCTCCTATCTCAGCCTCACAAGTACTGGGATTACAGGTGTGTGCTACCACACCTGGCTTTTGACCCATTTTTAAGTGCATTCTTTTTTACTGTTGAATTTTAAGAGTACTTTGTATATTTTGTGTAATAGTCCTTGATAAGATATATCTTTTACCAACATTTTCTCACAATCTGTGGCTTGTCTTTTCATTCTCTGGACAGTTTCTTCATAGAGCAGAAGATTTTAATCTTAATGAAGTCCAGATTATCAATTCTTTCTTTTAGGTATTATGCCTTTGGTATTGGATCTAAAAAGTAATTGTCAAATCCAGGGTTATCTATATTTTATCCTGTGTTTTCTTCTCAGAGTTTTATAATTTTGTGTTTTGTCCTGAGGTCTGTGATTCATTTTGAGTTAATTTTTTGCAAAGGGTGTAAGTCTGGGTTTAGATTCATTTTTTTGGCCTGTGGATGTCCAGCTGTTCCACCACCCTGTATTTGAAAGACCATCTTTGCCTCATTGAATCGCTGTGTCCCTTAGCCTGAGATCAGTGGGTGTGTTTATAGGGCTTTGTTTCTGGTCTCTCTGTTATGTTCCGTTCATCTCTTTATCTCTTCTTTTGCCAATATCACTCTAGTACTGTGGCCTTCTGTTCAACCTTGATTATATGTCAATCCATTCCTGCAACTCCATTCTCCTGCAATGTCATGTAGACTATTTTTTTAAACTCAAAATACTTTTATTTTTAATTTGTATACTTTTATTGGTGCATTGTAATTATACATCTTAGGGGAGGTTCAGACTCTTACAGACATGCACACAGGTCTTAGTGTGATTCCCTTCAGGTCTCACCCTACTACCCACCCCTCCCCACACATTAAAGGCATGTGCCACCACTCCAGACTGGATGTTATTAATTATTGATTCAAGTTCTTTAATAGGTATAGGCTAACTGGGCGTGGTGGTGCATGCCTGCAATCCTAGTACTTGGGAGGCTGAGACAGGAGGATCATATGTTTGAAGCCAGCCTCAGCAACTTAGCAAGACCCTGAGCAACTTAGCAAGACCCTGTTTCTAAATAAAAACTAAAATAGGGCTGGGGCTGTAATCCAGAGGTAGAATACCCCCCGGGCTCCAATCCCAGCAAGCCCCCCCACCAAACACGAGATATAGGCCTTCTCGAACTGTCTTCTGACATGAGTTTTGGCATATTGTATCTTTCAGTAAATTGATCTATTTCATCAGGTTATCAAATTTGCAGGAATAAAGTTGTTCACAGTATTTCTTTTTCTCTTCTTTTAATGTCCTTAGAATCCGTAGCGATGTCCCATCTTCATTTTGGATCATAGTAATTTGTGTCCTTTCCCTTTTTGCTCAGGTAGCTAGAGGCTTTTTGATTTTATTGAGCTTTCCAAAGTACAGATTTTTGTTTAATTTGATTTTTCTCTATTGATTTTCTATTTTCAATCTCATTGACTTCTGCTCTAATTTTTGTTATTTTCTTTTCTGCTTACTTTGAATTTAATTTCTTTGTTTTTCCATGTTCACTACAGTAGAATGCTGTCAATTTTAGATTTTTTAAAGTTAATATTATTTTTAATTGATAAAACATAAGCATATATATGTATGAGGTACAGTGTGGTGTCGTCATGTATGTTTTCAATTTGGAATGATAAAATCAAGTTCATTAGCATTTACCTATCATTTGTATCGTGATAAACTTGAAATTTACTCTCTTAGTTATTTTGAAATAATACACTACCACGTGGGGCATGGCGGAGCACTCATGTGAGGCTGAAACAGGAAGATCTCAGGTTCGAGGCCAGCCTCAGCAACTTAGCGAGACCCTCAGCAACTTAGAGAGACCCTGCTTCAAAATAATAAACAAATAAATAAATAAATAAGCTGGCCTGTAGCTAGGAGATAGAATGCCCCTAGGTTCCATCCCAAGTATCAAAATAAATAAATAAATAAATAAATAATAAAAGAAATAAAGCACTACATTTCTATTGACTCTTGCAACTTTGCTGTGGCTTAGGTCTCAAAGCTTTCCCTCCTGTCTATCTGAAACTTAGTACTCTTTGACCAACTCCTCCTCCTTCCCTCCTGCCTCACCCCCGCCGCTGGTAGGCCTCACTCTCCTCTCTACTTCTATGCATTTAACGTTTTTAGACTCTCTACATAAGGTGGTATGTGTCTTTCTCATGAAACATTATCATATCATGTGGCATTTGTCCTCCTGTGCCTGGCTTATTTCACTTAGTATAATATCCTCTAGGTTCATGCCATTGTCACAAAAGACAGGTTTTATTTCCCCTTTTTGAATAATTTCCACTGGGCGTATAGACCATCATTTCTTTTATCTGTTCATCCATTGGTGGGTATTTTAGTTGATTCCATATCTTGGCTCTACTGAATAGTGCTGCAAAGTACATGCGAGTGTAGACACCCTTCCGCCATATTGACTTGAATTCCTTTGGAGATGCACCCACATGTGGCATTGCTGTATTATATTTGATATTTGAGGTTTTCTTAAATCTCTCATCAGTGGCCTTATAGTTTTCAGTATACAGGTCTTTTATCTTCTTGGTTAAATTTATCTCTAAGCATTTTATTTTGATTTTTCCATTGCTATTTTACATTGAATTATTTTCTTAATTTCTTTTTTTGGTCAATTAATTATGAGTGTGTAGAATTACTCTTGATGTTGGTGTGTGGATTTTATATGTTGCAATTTTACTGAGTTTGTTTTTCGGTTCTGACAGTTTTTGGCGGGGTCTTTAGGTTTCCTAGACAGAAATCAGATCATGTAGTCAGTAAATAGAGGTGGTTTCTCTTCTTCTTTTTTCCCCCCCTATTAAGATGCTTTTTCTTGCCGGGCGTGGTGGCGCATGCTTGTAATCCCAGTACTTTGGGAGGCGGAGACCGGAGGATCCGGGTTCGCGGCCAGCCTCAGCTCTCTCTCTCTCTCTCTCTCTCTATCTCTCTCTCTCTACCTAGTGAGGCCCTCCGCAACTTCGTGAGACCCGGTTTCAAAATAAAGTATAAAAAATAGGGCCGGGGGTATAGCGCAGAGGTAGAACGCCCCTGGGTTCAATCCCCGGTACCGCAAAAAAAAAAAAAAAAAAGAAAAAGATTCCTTTTCTTTCTTCTTCTCTCTAATCTGTTCACTTGATGATATAAATTGCCCTCTAAGCACTGCTCTCACTGTCTCCATTTTTAGTGTTTTGGGGGGAAAAATAGAAAACATTTACATCAATGGGCAGTTGATTGAATATGTCTAATTGAATGAGGAAAAACTATGGATACCTGTTGACAGTCTGTCCTATGTAAAAAGTTAGAAATGATCAGACTGTGTTGCTTTTTCTGGAGCCCTCTTTAAAACATGGGCACCTTGTATGAAGGAGGGGCGCAGGAGGAGCAGTGCGCATGCGGACTTGGTGGGAGCCCAGGCGCCGGGGCCTCCACGCATGCGCCGGCGCCTCCCACGTATGCGCCAGGGCCTCCCACGCATGCGCCGGCGCCTCCCACGCATGCGCCGGCGCCTCCACGCATGCGCCAAGTCCAGGGTCAAAGGTCGCCTAGTCTAAGAGGAAAGCATCCCACGCGGAGGTCTTGTTCCTAGAGCTTTGTGAATGAATAAACAAAGGAAGATAGAAAGGGAGAAAAGATGCTTAGAACAGTGATGAGCACCATGGGGTATCTGAAACAGGATGTTTTGACTAAACCCATGTGCAACTCCAAGGACCAATACAAAGAGGCATGTAATTATTCCTGCTTTGAGCAAGGAGCCCACAGTGATATGCCCTCGAGCTTCTGTGGTTTTGGGGGATGGATTTTACTTTTTTTTCCTTCCTCTTTTTCTTGGTGTGATGCTGGGGATTGAACCCAGTAACTGCTCAGTCACGAAGCTCCACCCACCCTCAGCCCAGATTTCACGTCTATTATAAACTCAGCTAATCAATAAAAAATGTACGAATAAAGAAAAGAGGACACATTATGCAATTATTATAAAGGAACGTAATGCAATATGGATTATTATTAAAACCGATCTGAGACTCCCCATGAATTAATAGTCAGTCCTTTTACCATATTGGTAAGGGGATACACCTTCATGTGTACATAAAAGTTTTTGTTCTGTGTTGGGGGGGAATTGACTGTTTTATTAAGGAAACGTAATATATTTACTTGCATAAATAGTTTTTAAATAACCACGTAATTGTGAGACAAGCAGCGAATGACAGTAATGAGACTATCAATCGGTCTCTTAATTTTCATTATTTTTTTATTAAAACAAGAAAAAAGGAGTGAGAAGGAAGGCATGGTTTTATGTCTCAATTTATTTTTTAAGAGTCAGCAAACCATGGACCAATTAAGAACAAATGTCAAAATCTGAGACTAATGATCCTCTAATTCATTAATAACAGTAGTTTTTTCCATGACAGATATTCGTGTGTGTGTGTGTGTGTGTGTGTGTGTGTGTGTGTTAACTGGGGATTGAACCCAGGGACATTCTAACTCTTGAACTATACCCCAGCCCTTCTTGATTTTTTTTTTTCTTTGAAACAGGGTCTCTCTAGGTTGCTGAGAGTCTTGCTGTGTTGCTGAGGCTGTCCTTCATCCTGTGATCCTCCTTTTTCAGCCTCCCAAGTATGGGATTACAGACATGCCACTCCTGGCTCCATGACAGACATTCTAAGAGAAATTCTGGCCTCTTGTATTTTTTTGAAATAAGTACATGGAGTTCTCCAAATTGGAATAATTTGGTTCTTCAAAAAATGAGGACATGTTTCTTAAAACTAGGCTTTGTTTTTCTCTAGAATGCAAGCCACGTAGGAGATTTTTTTTCTCATTCTCTCATCATGATGACCATCACTGAACATACAGGCCAGTCACAGCAATTTAGCAAGACCCTGTTTAAAAAAAAATGGAGCTTGCAGCTAGACCGTCCCAGGGTACAATCCCTAGTACCAAAAAAAAAAAAAAAAAAAAAAATCTGGGCGTGGTGATGCACATCTGTAATTCCAGTACTTGGGAGGCTGAAACAGGAGGATCACAGGTTGGAGGTCAGCCTCAGCAACTTAGTGAGACCCTGTTTCAAAATAAAATAGGGCTGGGGGTGTCACTCAGAGGTAGGATGCCCCTGAGTTCAATCTCCAATAACACACATACACACACACACACATACAGAGAAAGAGAGAGAGAGAAAGAGAGATGGAATGTATTATTTCAAGTGAACCAGTACATAAATAAATAGAAAAATATATACATAAAAGAAGATTAACAGGTCTATTCATGGAACAATTAGTAGAGTACAATAAATTAAGTATTGATATTATTTCTTGTCACAAAGAAGTACAGTTATTAATTGGAAGTAAAATGGAAAGTTGTGGTTTGTAATCTTTCTTCATATGGAGCCTATTAGTATCCATATTTGAGAATATTTTTTGCATTTTTCTTTTTTTCAATTAAGAAAAAGGAAAGTATTTGCGTCAGTCAATAATCCACTAAATCACCATCTACTTAACTGATGTTTATCTGGGCAGGTATTTGTAATTGTTATATATCTTATTCTTGGACTAGGTCATGGATACAATAGTGTTTATCATGTTATTTAAAACTAAAAGTTTAATACTAGACTAATAAGAATTGCATTTTGAGTCATAGTTTATAGTTACCTAGTTTATTTTGAAATGGGGGGTCTCCCTAAATTACCACGTGCTGGCCTCAAACCTTCAATCCTCCTGTCTCAGCCTTCCAAGTACTGGGATTACAGATGTGCTCCATCATGCCTGACATGAAGTATAATTCTAAGTGAAAAATTTTGTAAATTTGTATGTCGATTTTTTGTTGTTGTTGTTGTTGTACTGGGGATTGAACCCAGGGGCATTCTACCTCTAAGGCTACACCCCCATCCCTATTTAATTATTATTTTGAAACAGAGTCTTACTAAATTACTGAGGCTGGCCTTGTACTTCTTTCTGATCCTCCTGTCTCAGCCTCCCAAGTACTGGGATTACAGGTGTGTGCCACCATGACCAGCTTTAATAAATTTTTTGAAAAAAATCAACAACCAATGCACCAATGGAAAACATGCAGTTGGGTATAAAAATCCTGAATCATCATATTATTCACAACTGATATCCATAGGAGTACAGATTTATTGACCTTCCCAGTGGGACATAGAGACGTTTGCTACATTAGTGTTTTAGTTTTGTTTTTTGGTTGTTTAAACTTTAAAAAATTCCATTAGGTTGGGTGTGGCAGCATACACCAGGACTTTGGGAACTGAGACGACAATCGTGGGCTTGCGGCAGCTTGAGGAGACCCTGTTTCAAAATAAAAAATAAAAAGGGCTGAGGGTGTAGCTCAGAGGTAGAATGTTTCTGGGTTCAATCTGCAGCACCAAAAAAATTAAAAAATAAAAAGATAAAAAAATTCTGTTAGACAAGAAGTATCCTATGAGTAATTAAATACATTCAGCGAGTGAGCAAATTGTCAGCTATGTCAAGCTATGTCAGCTATGGTCAAGCTTGATCCATTCGTGAGACTGTAGCATGGAATCCCCCAGGTACCCAATTTTGCACAAAGTTCAGCTAGAGATGTTCCTAATACTCATAGTAATTTTGGGTTTCAATGCTGGATTCAGTGGTGTTTGTTATACTATTTAAAAACAAAACATCATGCAATTAATAGTGTTGTTTTTTTCTTCCAAATTGCATAAGTAAATAAATATGAAGGAGGTGCTCTTCTTTCCAAGTGTTTGGAATAGAACACAAACCAAAGTTCATGATTAACTGATCACGATACAACCAGGGTTCATTTCAAACAGGCAGTGGAGACTACTCACTGCATTCTGCACTCTCCAGGGTGAACCCAGTCCACCTGCCCCAGTGACTGTCTGCTGTTGAAGAGCTGGCCTTTGACCCCCTCCTAGAAGGAGAGAAGATGGCAATGTAAGTAAAAAGGAATGTTCATGTTCTTACTGGGGGAGGGATTGATCATGCTTTTCACAGAATTATTTCAAAGAAATAAGTTCAGAAGTGGTCTTGAATTGACCAATGATAGAGATACTTATTAAGAATTGTGATGAACTTAATCCCCCAAACTGAATTCCTTAGAACCCAAAGACGAAAGACATTTCTGTTATTTTATGAAGTTTTTACTGTGCAATTTTATTTTTCTACCACAGTGGATTTAAACACCTCTCCACTGATATTGTTATAGACTGTTAACCCATTGAGCAGAGCAGATAAGGAAATGGAGACCCTTGTCTTTTCCTTGGTTGTGGTATAAGATGGTTAATTTCGCCATCTTTATTGATTTATCTCTTTGTGGTACTGAGGTTGGAACCCAGAGGCCTTCTACCTCCAGGCTACACCCCCAGCCCTATTTTATTTTTTATTTGGAAACAAGGTCTCACTAAGTTGCTGAAAGCCTCATTAAGTTGCTAAGGCTGGCTTTGAACATGCCATCCTCCCGTCTCAGCCTCTCAAGTACTGGGATTACAGGCGTTCGCCACCATGCCTGGCTTTGCCATCCTTAAAACATGGATGTTAAATGAAAGAGTCCCAAGCAAGGACCAGTGACTCATTGTGAATTGATGTGGCACAGGGAAGTGGATGAGTTAATTTTGCAATGCTGAGGTTTGTTGTAGAGAGCTGCAGGCCTCCAGCTCTATGGGATGTGAACTTTCACAGACATTTTTATATCTGCCGGGTTGTACTCCCCCATTCACGGACAGTGATTACATTGTTAGTCAATCAATGAATAGATCAAGAATAATATAATTGAATAAAAGCACAGAATACCATGTCTGGATCAATGATGAGTGGGCGTGGGGCGTCTGAATCAAATTCTTTGATTAAACCCAGTTTGTAACTCTGAGGTCCGTTGCATCTATGGGAAATGTGCTTGCAGAGGACGTAAGAATAGTCAGGGAATTTGGTTTTATGCTTTTGTTGTTCATGGGTGGAGAGTACATTATTTTAAGTACATCAATGCTTTTAAAGACAAGGAGGGCCAGACCTCATACACTTGTGAAAGGGGCTAACAAATCAGGGATTGCTGTTTAGTTCTGAAATTTTGAATTCAGCTAAATTGAGCTAAGGTTGCTCCTCTGAGAGGACATACATCTCTCCTTGCTATTATTTTGGGTTGGGGTAAGCTTCTCAGTGCAGGTCTTATTTTAAAAAGTGACATACAATTTATATCATTAAATTATGTATTTTGTAGGTGGGAGTGGTAGCATGTGCCTGCTAACCCAGTACTTGGGAGGTTGAGACAGGAGGATCTCAGGTTTGAGGCCAGTGTCAGCAACTTAGTGAGACCCAGTTTTAAAATAAAATATAAAAAGGGCTAGGGGTTTAAGTCAGAGGTAGAGTGCCCCTGGGCCCTGGGTTCAATCCCCAGTACCAAAAAGAATTTACATATTTAGTTTAATAATATTTAATAAGCAAGACTAATATAATAAAATGGTATATAGCATAATAACAATACAGCAAATCATTATGCTAAATGCATTAATTTAAAAGTATTTTAGTAAGCAACTTAATATAATTAACAAAAACCAAAAGACCATGACTAGTTAATGAAGCATAGAAAAAGTCTAAGCATGAACATTTTAAGTGTGAATATAATAATTAAAAATCCTCATGTGTTTTTATTTTATTTCATTGGTTTTCATTTTAAAAGGAAAATATAAATAAATGCATTTTAGAATGCTTTTGTGAGTAATAAATGAATGGGAAGATTGGCTCTTGCCCATTGTCCTCAGGGTTCATGACTATCATTGCTGTTGTTATTAAGTGGGTAAAACAATATTTATATCTCAATTCATTGTTTATTTTTAAAAATCATTTTCTTAGTGCATGGCAATTACACACCATAGTGAAGTTCAGAGTGCTATAAACCTACATGCACACAGCTCTTGTATACTTTTAAATACTAACTCATTATTTAAAATAAATAAAATAACATTACTTAAAAGTATAGTAATTTAAATGTATAATTTAAAAGTATAATACTTTATTATTTAAAAGAAAGAAAACCAGGGACTAACGAGAAACACAGATAACGTATGAAGTGGTATCCTAGTCCTGGGTACCCTCTTGAAGTCTACTTTAACTTAGAAACAAAATTGCGGCCCCTCTGTCTTTATTGAAGAATCATAGAGACCCATTCTCTTGATGCATCTTGCCATTAACATTTATATTCAAATTAATTAAAAATAAAAATTCAGCTGCTTAGCCACATTCCAAGGCCCATGTGGCCGGTGGCTGCCTTGCCTGGTGCTCATAGAGAACGTGTATGTTGCTGCAGGGAGCCCCGCTGGTGCAGAGGGCCAGTGCAGACGGCTGCAGAGAAGGGCCATCACTTTTACGTAGCAAGTGGCTCTTCCGTTTTTGTGTTTTCCTTAGAAAAAAATAGTAGAAAAAATTAAATTGTCCTTAGAGTTATTAAATAAGTGAATCAATAAATAGAAGACTTGAAGTCCAGCGTGGCTCATTGGCCAGATTATGTCCTGAAGCACTAATTTAAATCCATCCCATTTGGAAAAAGTTTTCTCCATTAAAAATTATCTAGTCTTCTGGCTGTTTGGCAGAGGTATGTAGGTAGATATTAATGATCACCCTTTTTCTGTTGCGTGATGGATTCAAAGATTCACATCATATTTTTCAGACAAAAACCGGAGTAAGTCAGGACACGAAAATGGTTTCATTGTGGGGTGGAGATGAAAATATGACAGAAACCAACGTTTCCGATTACTCTAGTAGTGCGGAAATGGTTTCTCCTTCAAATGTATTAAGCACGTATGCATTTCATTCTTTGGAAATCTGCCTCTTCCTCCAGAATGAGAGCACCGTGTTGGATTTGGTGATTCTCCCGTGAGGAAGCTCTTGACTGTGACTTGCCTGGGTAAGGAGCAACGTCAGTAAATCGGAATTTCTGTTCTTGGTTTGTTCAAGTGTGGTCATGAAATACGGGACAAAAGATAAATACAGTCTACACAAAAATTAAATATGAGGACACCAAGTGTGAACTGATAGTAGAAGTATGTTAGGGGACAAAAAGTAGGATGAACCCACTTCGGCATGACCAAGATTCATTTTTAAAAATGATGGAAGGGTGGTGGCCCATGCCTGTAATCCCAATACTTGAGAGGCTGAGACAGGAGGATCACAGGTTTGAGGTCAGCCTTAGCAATTTAGTGAGGCCCTTAGCAGCTTAGTGAGAGCCTGTTTGAAAATAAAAAGTAAAATAGGGCTAGGGATGTAGCTCAGATGTAGAATGCCCATGGGTGCAATCCCTGGTAACACACACACACATGCACACACACACACACAAAAAAAAAAATTTAAAAAGGAAGAAATTTAATTAATTTCCAGAATTGTTTGATATTCCATATTATTTCTGCATCACAGCTGATGTAAACATTTTCTCATTGGTAGAGAGATATCCAGACTGTTAACTGTTTAGAGGAATCTCTTGAAAGGTGTCACCCTTTGTTTGTGTCCTAACTGTGGGACCCCATTGTGGGGTCATTCATTATGCCGTCTTCAAAATAAGACCAGTTTAAGGAACACGGCCCAATCATGGACCGTTGATACTGCTGGCGCTGATACAAAGCAGATTCATGGAATATCCCACTCGTGTGGCCCTGGATTGAGCCCAGCGACTTCTCCTGGTCACATTGTGGACCTCAGTAGTTAGAATTTGTGATTCTTCAGCCTCAACAACTTAGAGAGACCCTGTTTCCAAATAAAAAGTAAAAAAGGCTGGGGGTTAGCTCAGAGGTAGCGTGCCCCTGGGTTCAGTCCTCAGCAACACGCACACACACACACACACACACACGCACACACGCACACACAAAGTTTGTGGTTCTTGGGGAAGGGAAGGTACAGGAACATGGAGGAAAAGAGTGCCACGTCGGGACCAATGGTGAGGTTGGGGAGTGTCTGAATCAAGAATTTTGATTAAAGCCTTCTGAAACTCTGAGGTCCATTTTCAAAAGTGGCTGCTCTTTTTCCTCCATAGAAATAAGCCGACAGCAGATCTTGAAACATTTAGGTGTCTCAGTCAGGAGTGTTCACTTATTATGGGTGTAGACTGGATTTTTATAAGTAATTCTGTGCATGAATAATGAAAGAAATGTATAAATGGGTAAATATAAAGAGAGCTCAGTGTAGGCCACTTACAATGCAGTATGCATTGTTACTGTACATTTCTTTATTTTTTTTTTTTTGTCGTACTAGGGGATTAAACCCAGGGTAATCTACCATTGAGCTACACTTGCAGCCCCCTGCTTTTTTATTTTTAAACAGGTTTATACTAAGTTGCTGGGGCTGGCTTCCAACTTGTGATCCTTCTGTCTCAGCCTCCCAAGCACTGGGGTTGCGTGCATTCACTACTGTGCCTGGTTTATTATTGTACATTTCTATCGCACTGAATTTGAGAGATATATCTTGATAAAGGCTATTGTCTCTTTTGAAAAGGAGTATGTGACATATGTATGTAAGACTCAGTGTAGTAATTTGATGGAGGTCATTATTTGATAACTTTTTAATTAGAGAAAGGAAAATTAAATAAATAATAGATTAAGTAGCTATTTAATTAGAAATAAAGAATGAGCATTGTTCTTCTTGAGGATATGCCTTGAAAAGAGTTATTAAACCAGCTCTGAATTGTATTAGAACTAAGAAAAAAACATCTGTTTTTCATTCATCAAATGTTCATTTTTGATGAACATTTGCTAATTGTGCATATTAATGGGGTTAAGTGTGATATTCCAACTATGTATCTGGTTTTTTAACTCTCCACGGGAAATATAATAGACACATTGAGACATAACATCTTATTCACAGTTCTTGTTTAATGTTAGTTATTTCCCTTACCTTGATGAATTATTACCAGTAAATAGAATATGTCCGTATCATAGTTACTTTTTTTGGGTAGTATTTGGAATTGAATCCAATGTCATTCTACCACTGAGCTACATCCCCAGCCCTTTTTATTTTTTAATTTTGAGGCAGGGCCCCACTTAGTTGCCCGAGGCTGGCCTCAAAATTTGTGACCCTTCTGTCCCACCCTCCCAAGTAGCTGGAATTCCAGGTGTGCACTACCACACCCAGCTCACAATTAAGTTTTAAAAAGAGGAAAAAACATGGCCCAAGTAAGAAGTGAAAATAATACTCTCTTCCTAGTTTGTGGACGGGAAGGTAGATACTTGAACATGAAAATCATTTCTGTCCTGGGTTGTTCTGGGTTCACCATTGTGTGTGTGTGTGTGTGTGTGTGTGTGTGTCTGTGTGTGTGTGTGTGTGTTAGTGTATGTGAGTGTATGAGCAAACATTTTGAGTCATTCTGTAAATAAATAAATATGACAGTAACTGATAAAATTAATATGCAAGTGGAGTCAACCACAGACCATTGGTGAGAATGGACAGTGAACCATGAATTGAAATTCATCCATTTCTTAAGCTGTCCGTGGTAGTGCATGCCCATAATCCCAGTACTTGGGAGGTTGAGAAAGGAGGACTGTAGGTTCGAGGCCAGCCTCAGCAACTTAGCAAGACCCTGTTTCAAAATAAAAAATAAAATAGGGTGGGGGAGGGATGTAGCTCAGAAGTAGAATGCCCCTGGGCTCAATCCTCAGTAACACAGGTAAGCGCGTGGGTGTGTGCGTGCGCGTGCGTGCGCACACACACACACACACACACACACACACGCAAAATCAATTTCTTAACAAATAGAGTACATTAAAAAATAAAAAAGATTATCTGTGCTCTTGCCTGTGTAGACCGATGTATATAGACAGATATGTGCAAATATATAATAGTTCTTGTTTTTGAGTTAGGAATTTAATAGTGTTCACTGTGATATTTAAAATTAATAGTTAACTCAATAAATAAAAAGGAGTCCTGTTCTTGGGTTAATGGTGAAAATGGCACTTGAATCAAGTTTTTTTTTTAATGAACTTTATGGTGAATCTACTGTACGACTCAATGTCTTTTAAAAATGATCTAAACCTGTATTGTTTATTCTTTTACAAACTGGTATTTGATGTCAAAGAATGATGATTATGCCCGATTTAATTAGTCTTTGCTGATGAAGATCTTTGCTATTGCCTTTGTGGGTAAGAAACCTAGAGACTGTCATAAATAACAGACAAGAGCCCTGTCAGTTGGAGTGAATTTCCACTAATGCTCATGGAGTTGCTTAAATGAAGCCACATGTGGGCCAGTGATACGTGTTATGTGACGAAGATTGAAATTAATCCCATTAAGCACACTTGTGGTTGAGACTTAAGATGGAAGGCATTCTCCTAATGGTCAGAGCTGACTAGTAACGCATCTTATTTTTGCACTGCCCTTAGCTAACATTTATTATTACAAATTTTATTATTCAAGGTTCCAGTAACAGGGTCGCCCCTAACCACATGTGGCTATTTCTATTTAAAACAATTAAAATGAAATGAATTTTTATATTCTGTTTCTCAGTTGTAGTAGCCACATTTCAAGTACTTAGTAGCTGCCTGTGGTTCTAGGGGACCGTATTGAGATGCGGCTACTAGTGTGTTTACACGATCACAGAAAGTGCTGTTGGGTGGCTCCTCTTTGAGGAAGGAGTGTGCGGGAAGACAAAAGATGAGTGGAAAGGGTGGCCATGGAGCAAGGATGTTAATTGATCCACATGCACTTCACTGAGGGTCAGTACAGAGATCTAGCCTATTGGGAAAAGGTCTTAACTATGGGGAAAGATCCTACAAACAGTTCCTGGTTCTTGGCTTGTTTTTTAAAATTCATGAGTATTGATTTTATTACTGCGAGAGAAGCAATGAATGCATCAATAAACAAGGGTAGAAATGAGGAAGAAGATTGCTTATCCGGGATCAATGAGGAGGACCCTGGGGCGTCTGAATCTTGGATTTTGATTAAACCCTATAACTCTGAGGTCCATTATGAAGAGATTGCTATTTATTATCTCTATGGGAAATGAGCTTATTCCAGGAGTTAAAAATAATGTGCATTGCATTCTTGGGCTTCTGAATATGAAATGTATTATTTTCAGGAAATAGTGCATAAATAAATCAAAAAACCTATAAATGAAGGCAGACAAAAATGAATGATTCCTGTTCCAAATCTGAGAGTATATAATGCAATAAGAATCATTACTAATACTTTTATGAAGAACTGGATTCCAGTGATAGGAATTGATCAAAGTTGACCCTTGGGGAAGGAGCATTCAG
The DNA here is from genome assembly GCA_004027185.1 of Glis glis. NCBI lineage: Eukaryota > Metazoa > Chordata > Mammalia > Rodentia > Gliridae > Glis > Glis glis. The sequence goes on along the minus strand of PVJS01027051.1, from coordinate 10,067 downwards.
GTAAATGGAAGTTATTGATGATGTTGTCATTCTAGGTTAGGTTGTTTCTGTATGTTTTATTAAGAAAAGGGCAAAATATTTATTTAAATTCATTGTTGATCAAATAGCTACCTAATTGAGAGAGAGCTTAGATATGGCTCTGTGTTGAGCATAATGCCACATGGTCAGTTATGATTAATCTCGTAATCCTTACTATGGTTAAATTTGGCACCTCAGATTAATTTAAAAAATAATAAAAATGATCTGATCTTTATTCCTGTCTCTACTGAGCATATAGGAAGGCATTGATATTGTCCAGTTTCTGTTGAGTCACAGATTATAATGGTGTTATTATAAATTCACAAAAGGAATACGTTAATATTTCAGGCAATTATTTGCAAGAAAGCAAAGCCTAGACCAATGAGGATCTTGTATTATGAAATGAGATTGACTAATCCAATTCTAGATATACTTTCCAGATAAAGACAATAGATGTAGGCTCTTGCACTTTTGGAATGGTAACTATATTTTTTGTATTTAGATAGAATTTCCCTTTTTTGGCTTGTTGGTACAATTTTATTGAAAATGGAATAAACAGATAAATGATCCCTGTGTACCTAAATAACCCCCCATGTACTTCTGTACACATGGACCGCTGCTAAAAATGTGCTTCCATTTAATCCCTTCAACTAAGATTCATTCGGAAGATCTTGCACTCACCTGGCTGGGTAGGGGCATATATTTGGGCAGATATGTATTAAGTGATGGTTCTTATTCTTTTGCCTGGTGTTCATCACAGTAAATTTAATACTTAATAAGTCATGGAATCCATAGGTATGCCATTCAGGTTTAAACGAATGAAAGCATCAAAGTTTATTCCTAATCAATTCAATGACAAATTTGAATCTAGATGGAGCCATCTATCAGTTATCCATCCATCTGTCTAATCTGCCTATTTATGTATTTGCTGTGTACTCCATGGAATGGATGCACAATGATACGGTCATTCTCCAGTGAGGAAGATTTGATTGTTATCTTTTTGAGTAATGAGTATAGAAACCTATGTACGTAACAAAGCAGTTGCATCTGGTTTCATGGTTTATCGTGGGTGTTAACTCTATTATTGAAAAGGAAAACTGTATTGTTGAAAAGGGTACATATAAAAACAAAATGGATAAAGGTCAGATGTGGAATAGTTTGTAACATCCGTGGTCCATTAAGGAGAAAAAAGTAAGACCTTTTTATGTCCATAGTTAATTTATTCAGAAAATTAATATAAAATTAATTAGTCAATTTTATTTTTGAGTGACAATTGATTTATCCTCCCTCTATTTATAAAGACATAGCTTAGTCATATTCCAAAATGTAAGCTATGGTGAGTATTTTAAATGTGGAGTAAAATGACGAGTTTATACTTGTTTGTGTCACATCTTTAAAATACAGGCAAAACAAATGAAAGATGATTAAGCTTTGGCTAATTAAGAGTATGGGATAGTTATGAAACAAGGGTGCTTATTAATTTACTAATCTGTAAAACCGAGTCTGTTACTCCAGTGCAACTCTCTACTTTCTCTGTGATATGAACTATGCAGAGGTATTAGGATAGTTTAGTTTCTTATTGTTAGGTTTTGTGATTCTAGAGTGTTGATTGTATTATTGGTGACTCTGTGAAGCATGAGAAAATATATAAATGAAAGATGACAAAGAATACTAAACCTGGGCCATGATGGATTTGTGTTGAGTATGAGCCAAGGATTATGGTTCGTCCAAATATGGTTACTGCCAAGTCAGGAATCCATTCTTAAAGAAGATAATCCATTGGTGTTCTGGGAATGACTAAACACAGATGTAGTATTCATGGACGTTTTCAAGTCTTTGTGGGTATTGATATTATTATAAGCATATGAATGAATCAATGCACTAATGTATACATGAAAGAAGAACAGGTACTGTTTTAGGAATATACAGTAAAATAACCATTATGCAAATATTTCTGATGAACTGAGTTCTAACCAAAAGCCAACGAATCACATTACCCCTCTGGATGAAGATGAAGACTTCGGGAAGGGTATTGTGCTTGTTCTGGTGAGAGGGCAATTTGGTAGTTTTGCATTTTATTAAAATAGGAAAAAGTAAACAAAGTGAAATGAATTAATAAAAGATTAACTTGATAACTAAACAAAAGAGCGAAACAGAGGCCAGTAAGAAGTACGCATGATGGAAGAATAATTAGTTACCCACTTCTTTGTAACTCCTGACAAGATATAGAAAAAGCCTCAGGCTGTATCTGCTATGTAGGCAGATGGACTTCTTGTGTTTTAGTCCTGAATTGCTGGTTTGTTTATTGCATTGATTTTTCTTTAGCAACATGAACGCATGAGTAAATCAATCTATGAGGAAGTACCTATAAAAGTAGATAAGCACAGATGTCCAAAAACTTACACATACGTTAACAAGGGTAGCCATGGCCCATTGATGTCACTATTCTATGAAGCAATCATTTAGATTAATTCAATTTAAATATGTTCCATTTTAAAAGTAGACCTAGATTGTTATCTACATAAGGAAGGGTCATAGAAACAACTGTTCATAATATATATAGTTTTTTTTCTTGCCTTTGGTGATGGAGTTAATTGTACTCATTATACAACTAAAAATTCAGTATGAGAAGGTCATAGGCCAATCACAAGCCAAAGACAAAGCTCTGTGTCATATCCAGAACTATTATTAATGCAGTAATACACGACATCCATAATACTAAAAAAAATCAGTTTCATTTCTTCTGACCTCATTTTGTATTTCACAGACTGAAGACATGGTAGCTGGTTTAATCATTTTCCAGTGATGAAGGCTTGGATGGATACCTATGTGGGCATGGAGCACAGAGGCTGAGGTTAGTAATTGTTGAGGTTCTTACATCAAAAATAAGATACTTCTTCTAAGATTTTGAATTAATGACTTGTGATTTCATTATTATAAATTGGTCAATTACAAAACAAACAAATGTATAAATAAATGAAAAAAGATAAAGCATTGTCCAACTATGAATGCAGTAGCAAAGCAAGAAATAATATCCATATAGATAAAACATTAAATTATTAAGAAACATGTAGATCAAGGGTATTGACTCTTGGTCTAAGGATTGTTAAACAGTGAATGTAAGTAAAACTCAATATTTTCCTAGGTCACTTCAAGTTTGACAGTGTTAATTTCACGTAGAGAAAATATGTAGATATTATCAAAGATTAATAATTACCTAAGTAGAAGGTTAATGAATAGCCTAATAAAGATAAGCTCCTAATTTTTATCACATGAACTGTACTGTAAATCACAGACTGAAAAGTCTCTGGTCTGGTTTAAGTATTTTTGCCATTACAAGAATTGCCTAGGCGACTTTCTGGGTTACTAAAAAGACTATTTTAATAGTAAAAATTATTGTTTAGATTTCACTTGTCTAAATGGATACTCTGTGATATCAAGAAGTATAGAATGCTATCAAATAAAATGAACTATTATTAGTTACAAAAGAATAAAATTATTATTAGATTTAGCCTAAGAGCAGATTTTTAAATTATCAATATTAAATAATCGAGTCGTGGGCAGAAGCATCTGCCTGCAATCATAGTGATGCGAGGGGGGGCGAAGGCCGGAGATGTCGGTTGGAGGGGAGAGCACGGGATCCCACTGTACTAAGGAGGCCCCTAGTATTGGCAGAAGCATTCCATGCAATCTAAGAGGGAGAACATTGGCCAAGTGATCATGATGTTGATGAATCAACATTGCCCACATCACCATGGAGGAAGGAAGAGGCCATCCTCAGTGTGGCCTTTCAACCCATCATCAGGGTCTCTCCCTAAGGTTTAGTGATTCCTGTCATCTAACCCTTATGAGAGAAATGTCCAATTAGTGAATGAAGAAATGCAGAAATGAAGGGAGAGGAGCAGGGCCAATGGTGGATCAATGATGAGCACCGGAGGGGGATGAGTCATGGATCGTGACTAAAGCTCTGGAAAACTGAGGTCCACACCAGGAGACATCTTGGGACTCGCTTGGGGACCCACGGCTTAGTTGTTGGGAGTGGTGGAGGAATTGGTTATTGGTCTTAGTGTTATGAACTTTCATCCTATTTTTATGATTGGATCCATGAAAGAATTGTTTCCAAAATAATGTTTTCAAAAATGAAGATAAACTGCTTGAGGCATGGTCCAATTATGAAAATATATGCCAAAGCCAGAAATACTCTAGTGTGTATGCAAAACCCAGAAATCTTTAGGACATACCTGGCAGCAGTGTGTTACCACCTTGGCTGAGGATGGCATGCGGAGTAAAATGAATGGCCCCTGTCTAGGTTAGTGATGTTGTGGGTTCCCTTCTGAAAAATTGTCCTCATGATGGAATTCCTCCATTGTGACTCATGAGGTGGAACTAGGATGGCCGGGGCCTCAGGACAGAAAATGAATGTTTTTCTATTCTCCTGTGCTCTGTACTCTCAGGAAGGCTGCTCCCAAGAGGATGTACACCTTTGGCCCTTGTTCCGTGGTGTATGGAGCATGGAGAGCAAGGTGAGTTGAGTCAAGAGTTCTTGTCTTGGGTTGGCGGGTATCCAAGGTCATTTGTTGTATTGGAAAACACATTTCCTCTAATCTAAGAAGACCAGTGATGGCCTCATGATTAATATGGCATGGCTGGGAATCACAATGTCGATTCATTCCAATTGGTCTGATTCACAAGGTGTGAGGCAAAATATGGTGACAATGTGGCCAGTGGGTCCCTACACTGAAGCTGTTTTCCTTAAGGATCATTTTTTCAGATACTGGGACTCCTTCCTATCCAGTGGTTATGAGTGATGGCATGAATTTGTCAGTAAACCAGCCTAGATCTTAATGGAGGAGAAGAGGCCCATCTTGGATCGATGATGACAACCAATGGCACTGAGTCACAGACAATGACTACTGCTCTGGAAGTCTGAGGTCCAACACAATAGGACAGCTAGTGTTTATCTTTTGATCAAGTGGAGATATTTTAGGAAGCTTCAAGGGTGCTTTTATTCTTAGCCTCTTTGTTTATGCATTTCCATGTTACTGTTTTAATTTTATCCAAAACTCTAAGTAATGAAAGACAGAGTGGGTGAGGCATTCCCCAATTAAGAAAGTATGTGCCTGGGTACACAACAACCACAAAGTGCACAAACACAGAAGTTTTCTAGGAAGTGCAAGGATCAGGGGTGTTTTGAATTTGGCTGAAAACGGTATATCCCATAATAATAATGGCCTCGATCCTTGTCCCAGAGAATTCCATTCAGTGTTTAATGATGAAGGAGAAGTTGTCATGAGTTAACACTCAGTGAATTGAGGATAAACATGAAACAGTAAGGATAAAGAAAGTAGACAGAATCTCAATGTTTTTATCATCTCCTGTGCTTTATACCATCAGAATCCTGTTGCCAAGGTGACTAAGACAGTCTTTCACAGTCCAAAGGTCCATGGTTCCTGTTAAGAGTTCATAGCATAGAGACCAATGTAAGTACAATACAATTTCTTGTCTTGTCCTGGGGGCTGTATTAAGGAGGCCCATGATATTGGCAGCCATATTATGTGCAATCTAAGAGGGAGAATATCGGCCAAATGATCAATACTCATGGCCATGCATCATGATGTTGATGAATCAACATTGCCCAAATCAACATGGAGGAAGGAAGAATCCATCCTTAGTGTGGCCATACAAGCCATAGTCAGGGTCTCTCCCTAAGGTTTAGTGATTCCTGTCATCTAACCCTTATGAGAGAAATATCCAATTAGTGAATGAAGAAATGCAGAAATGAAGGGAGAGGAGCAGGGCCAATGGTGGATCAATGATGAGCACCGGAGGGGGATGAGCCATGGATCGTGACTAAAGCTCTGGAAAACTGAGGTCCACACCAGGAGACATCTTGGGTCTCGCTTGGGGACCCAAGGCTTAGATGTTAGGGGTGGTGGAGGAGTTGGTTATTGGTCTTAGTGTTATGAAGTTTCATCCTATTTTTATGATTGGATCCATGAAAGAATTGTTTCCAAAATAAAGTTTTCAAAAATGAAGATAAACTGTTTGAGGCATGGTCCAATTATTAAAATATATGCCAAAGTTAGAAATACTCCAGAATGTATGCAAAATCTGCATATCTTTAGGACATAACTGGCAGCAGGGTGTTACCACCTTGGCTGTGGATGGCTTACAGAGTAAGGTGAATTGCCTCCTGTCTAGGATAGTGATGTTGTGGGTTCCCTTCCAAAAAGTTGTCCTCAAGATGGAACTCCTCCATCGTGACTCATGAGGTAGAACTAGGATAGCCAGGGCTTCAGGACAGAAAATGACTGTTTTTGTATTCTCTTGTGCTCTGTACTCTCAGAAAGGCCGCTCCCAAGATTTATGCATTCTGCCCTTGTCCCGTGGTTTATGGTTCCCCCTGTTCATTAGGGGCATGGAGAGCAAGGTGAGTAGAGTCAAGAGTTCTTGTCTTGGGTTGGGTGATATCCAAGGGTGTTAGCTGTATTGGAAAACACATTTCTTATAATCTAAGAAGACCATTGATAGTCTCATGATACAGATGGCGTGGCTGTGAATCACAATGTTGATCCAGTCCAATTGGTCTAATGAACAATGGGTGTGGCAGTGGATGGTGGCCATGTGGTCAACGAGCCGTAGATGACACTTGTTGTCCATAAGCCTTGTATTATCAGATGTTTGTAACTCCTACCTATACAGGGGTTATGAGTAATAGTAAGAATTTTTTCAGTAATCCACCCTAGATATTAATGGAGAGGAGGAAGCCAATCTTTGATTGATGATGACCACTGGTGGCTCTGAGTCTCAGAGGATGACTATAGGTCTGGCATACTTAGGTCCAACACCATCGGACATCTAGGGTCTATCTTGTGATCTTAGGATGAATCAAGCATGCTCCTATTCTTTGTCTCAGTATTTATTTTTCCATGATATTTTAAAATTGTATCCAAAACTCTAAATAATGAAAGATGAAGTGGGTGAGGCATTCTTCAAATAAGGAAGGGTCTGAGTAGCAGATGACCACGTTTGCACACAAATACAGAGGTCTCCTAGGAATTGTAGGGGTGTTTTGACTTTGGCTGAGTATGGTATAAATAGTAAAAATAATTGCCTCAGTCCTTGGTCTGGAAGAAACCCCTTCAGTCCTGTATATTGGAGGAAAAGTTATCATGAGTTAACACTCACTTAATTGAGGACAAATATGAAACAGATGGAGATAGGGCAGGGGAAGTGGTCAGAATATCAGTGTTTTATCATTTCTTTGCTTTACACTATCAGATTGGTTGCAGCCAAGTTGGCTAAGACATTCTTCGGTGGTCCCAAGGTCCATGGTTCCCGATAAGTGTTCATAGCAGACAGGTATGTGAGTAGAGTCAAATTTGTTGTCGTGACCTGGGGGCTGTATTAAGGCGGTCCCTGTATTGGCAGAAGCATTCCATGAAATCTAAGAAGGAGGACATTGGCCTCGTGATCAATAGGGCATGGCCATGCATCATGATGTTGATTAATCAACATTGACCCAATGAACACGGAGGAAGGAAGAAGCCATCCTCAGTGTGGTCAAAGATCCTGTGGTCAGAGTCTTTTCCTAAGAGTATAGTAATTCCTGTGATCTAACCCTGATGAGAGAAATGGCCAATTAATGAATGAAACAAAATGTAGAAGTCAAAGTAGAGGAGCAGGGCAAATGGTGGATCAATGATGAACAGAGAAGGGGTATGAGTCCTGGATCGTGACTACAGCTCTGGGAGCCTGAGGTCCACCCCTGGAGACATCTTGGGTCTTGCTTAGAATCCTCAGCTTAGATATTAGAAATGGTGGAGTAATTGGTTGTTGGTCTTGGGGTCATAAACTAGCATTCTGTTTTCATGATTGGATCCATGAAAATATTGTTCCCAAAACAGAGATTTCAAAAATGAAAATAATTGTGGGATGCATGGTCCAATTATGAAAGTATATGCTGAAGCCAGAAATACTCTAGTATGTATTAAAAACCCAGAAATCTTTAAAATATAAACGCACCAAGGTGTTACAACCTTGGCTGAGGATGGCATGCAGTATGAATTGAGTGGTCCCGGTCTAGGACAGTGATGTTGAGGGTTCCCTATTGAAAAAAATTGTCCTCATGATGGAACTCCTCCATTGTGACTCGTGAGATGGAAGGAGACAGGCAAGGGCCTCAGGACAGAAAATGAATGTTTTTGTGTTCTCTTCTGCTCTGTACTCTCAGAATGAACACTCCCAAGAGGATTTCCACATTCTGTGCTATTCCTGAGGTGTATGGTGCCCCCTGTTTTTTAGGAGCATCAAGTGCAAGGTAAGAAAAGTTGAGAGTTCTTGTATTGCATTGGGCTGATTTCCAAAGTTGTTTGCTGTATTGGAAAACGCAGTTCCTATAATCTAAAAGACTCATGATAGCCTCATGATAAATATGGCACGGCCATGAAGCATGACGTTGGGTCAGTCCAATTGGCCTAATTAACAAGGAGTGAGTAAAGAGATAGTGGCCAGTGAGTCCCTACACAGAACCCTTTGTTATTAAGGATCTTGTTGTCAGATGCTAGGACGTCCACCTGTCTAGTGGTTATGAGTGATGACATGAATTTGTCAATAAACCAGTCTAGATATTAATAGAAAAGAGAAGGCCAGCCTTGGATCGATGATGACAACTAGTAGCACTGAGTCCATAGACGATGACTACTGCTCTGGAAGTCTGAGGTCCAATACAATAGGACATCTAGTTTTTTATCTTTTGATTGAATGCAGATATTTTAGCAAGCTCTTGTTCTTAGCCTCTGTGTTTATGTATTTCTATGATAAAACTCTAAATAATGAAAGGCAGAGTGGGCAAGACATTCTCCCATTAAATGTTATATACTCAGTATAGCCTGAGTATATAACAACCACAATGTGCACCCAAACGGAGGAATTCTAGAAAGCGGAAGGATCAGGGGTGTTTTGAATTTGGCTGAAAATGGTATATCCCATAATAATAATGGCCTTGGTCATTGTCCCCCCCCAAAATCTCATTCAGTGCTTTATGATAGAAGAGAAGTCACTGTGAGTTATCACTCAGAGAATTGTGGATGAAAATGAAACAGGTGGAGTAAGGGCAGAGAAAGTAGACAGAGGCTTCATGTTTTTTTTTTTTTTATCATCTCTTGTGCTTTATACCATCAGAATTCTGAGGCCAACGTGACGAAGACAGTCTTCTCCAGTCCCGAGGTCCATGGTTCCTGTTAAGGGTTCATAGCATAGAGACCAATGTGAGTAGAGTCAAATTTGTTGTCCTTCCCTGGGGGCTGAATTAAGGATACTCACTGTATAGGCAGAAGCATTCTGTGTAATCTAAGTGGGAGATCATTGGCTGAATGATCAGTACTCATGGCCATGCGTCATGACGTTGATGAATCAACATTGCCCAAATGAGCATGGAGGAAGGAAAGACCAACCTGACTGTGGCCAAAGACCCAGTTGTCAGGGTCTTGTCTTCAGAGTTTTGTGATTCCTGTGATGTAAATCTAAGGAATGAAATGGCCAATTAGTGAATGAAGAAATGCAGAAATGAAGGGAGAGGAGCAGGGCCAATGGTGGATCAATGATGAGCACCGGAGGGGGATGAATCATAGATCGTGACTAAAGCTCTGGAAGGCTGAGGTCCACACCAGGAGACATCTTGGGTCTCATTTGGGACCCGTGGCTTAGATATCAGGAGTAGTGGAGGAATTGGTTGTTGGCCTTGAGGCCATGAATTTACATTCTAGTTTCATGATTGGATCCATGAAAGTATTGTTCTCAAAACAGAGTTTTCAAAAATTAAGATAAATTGCTAGCCAGGTGTGGAGGCACACACTTGTAATCCCAGTACTTGGGAGGCTGAGACAGGAGGATCGCAGGTTCGCGGCCAGCCTCAGCTACTTGTGAGGCCCTTCACAACTTAATGAGTCCCTGTTTCAAAATAAATAATAAATTAGGGCTGGGGTTGTCGCTCGGAGGTAGAATGCTCCTGGGTTCAATCCCCAGTGCCACACACACACACACACACA